>PVIR01008513.1:0-49127 GCA_004026965.1 Petromus typicus
AACAATACTGGGTGTGGAGACCCACACCCAGCAGCAACCAGTACCACATACCACAGTGCCAGGCGTGGTGGCTCACGCCTGTAATCCCAGCACTCGGGAGGCAGAGGCAGGAGGATTGCTGTGATGTGAGTTGGAGGCTGAGCTCAGGGCCAGCCTGAACCACAAAGCGAGACCCTGTCTCAAAAAACCTAAAAAAAAATAAAATAAAATAAATAAAGCTGTACTAGCTGGCAGTTAATTACTCAGAAAAATGACCAGATTTGGCTGAACTCTAAGGTACCCAGATAATAAGTTTGTCATCCTTTTCTGAAAAAATTAGTACCATGTACTCCAATATGGGTTTAGAAATTGAGTTATTATGACATTGTGTGGACCTTGAGGACTGACATGTTAGGAACACTACCTGATTAAAGCGTGTATGTCCGAAAGTAACGTACGTACTTCATCTTCAGATCACCAAAGCTCTCTTCTCAGAAAGTAATGGGTAACCCAACCCCCAGCGAATTGCTGGAAAGCCTTCTGCCTTGACCTTCCAACTGGCAAAGGAGCTGGAATTCATAAGCAGCTTGGCATGAATAAGCACCATTGCTTGTCTTGCTCTATTTCCTGCATTATGTTTTCTGCATTTCCAACCTCTCTGGGTCCTCTCTACTGTTCAAGAGAGACTGGCCACCATCTACATTCCTGGGATTTTCATAGAATCTGACAGCCTTCCGTTTTAAATTGCTTTCCCCTTGATACATAAACTCCATTCAGCGGTTCCCTACCGTGACTATCTACACCAGCCTGCTACATGCCTCTCTCTTTCCTCTGTGCCCTCCCGTCCTCAAGAGAGATTGAGCATTCACTGTGGGCGCACCTCATCACACCAGGACCTGCCTTCAAGAGTCTCACACTCAACTGAACGCTCTTTCCGGGTGAAGGAAGTGATTTGCTCACGTTTTCATGCCATGTCCACAGGCCCCATGCTCTCCCCTGCACAACGGACACTAGGAATAGTCACTGCATCAGGTCTGTGATCTGAGCCAGGTTTCCACACACCTGCAGGAGCAAGTCCTGTGGCCAGGTGACATCCAAGCAGCGTGGGCAGAGGGGTTCTCTGGCCAAGCTGGGAACAGAATCCTTGTGAGGAGCACAAGATGTCTCCTTTGGGGAGCGGTTTCTACATTTGCCTTAACTTGGTGACTGGCACATGTCCAGATGATTGTCTCAAGACAATGGAAGGCTCAGTGAGTGATCTACTGTCCTGAGGAAATTGCTGCAGGGTAGAAATCAGTGAAATTTTCAAAACAGAAAACAACTGAGAAAAACAGGTCCCTTAGCTTAGTAAACACCTAGTCAGCTTGATCAAAGAGAATAAAAGAGAAATCAGGCATGGTGTTGCACAGCTGTCATCCTAGCACTTGGCACTCCTAAAGCACAAGGGTCAGAGACCACGTGTGGGCAGTGTGGGGATTTAGCTAGACCTTGTCTCAAAAGAGAAAAGGAAAAAGGTAGATAGAGAAAAAAGAGACAAACAAAGAAAAAAAGAAAGAGAAAGAGCCACAAGTGGTGGTGTACTCCTGTAATCCCAGCACTCTGGGATGCTGAAACAGAGGACTCAGAAGCCTGCGCCCAGCCCAGGGAGCTTATTCACTTAACAAGATTCTGAAAGAAAGAAAAGAAAAAAGAAAGAGAAAGAAAGGAAGAAGGAAGCAAAGAAAGAAAGAAAGAGAGAAAGGAAGGAAGAGCAACTACACTACCAATATGAAGAAGAGCACTATCACACACATTCTCTTGATATTAAGATAATAAGAGACTATAACAAATTAATGCAAATATTCAATTACTGGAAGGCAATGGACAAATTCCTTAAGACTCTAGCTACCAGAGTTCACACAAGAGCAAACCAATAACCTAAGCAGAAATAATCTACATATTTGAAATTGAAATGAAAAGTAGAATTCAAGGGCCAGGAATGTGGTTCAGTGGCACACTGTCTGGAATATAGTTCAGTGCCACACTGCCTGGCAAGCACAAGGTCCTGAGTTCAATCCCTGGCATCAAAAAAAAAAAATAGAATTCAACCTTTCTCACAAATATAACTTCTGGCCCATATAAACTCACTGATGTAGTCTATCAAACACTGAAGGAAAGATACTAATTCCCCACCAAGTATTAAAGAAAATAAGAGCAAGGCAATTCAACCTGGCAGAATAGAAGAGGAGTTATATCTGAGAAACTCAGAGGAGATCAGCTGAAAACTCAAGTAGCTAAAAGCAGGAGAGAGGCACAAACCCACGTACAGAAAATCAATATAAAAAAAGGTATTCGTGGATTAAACAAAACATACACAGGAATTACTGTACAATATAGTTCTGGAAATATTAGCCAGAACAACTAGACAAGAGAAAAAATAAGAAAAGGAATATGGATAGAAAAATAAGAAGTTAAATTATCATTATTTTCTCTTCATTAATTATTATTTATGACCCTCTCTATAAAACACACCATAAACTCGACCAAAGACTCCTAGGATTAGTAACTAAATTCAGTCGCATATCAGACTATAAATCCAGCACTCAGAAATCAGTAACATTCCTGTACACCAATAACAAACTCACTGAGAGAGAAGTTAGGGAAACAGTATCATATATGGAACCAGAAGAGACTGTGAATAACCAAAGCAATTCTGGATAACAAAGGTGAGAGAGGGGTCAAAATCCCAGACTTCAAGTTATACTACAGCGCCACAGTGATTTAAAAAAAAAGAGTATAGCATTAGAAAGAAACAGACTTGAGAAACAATGGAACAGGGTAGAAGATGCAGAAACAACTCCAAGCACACTCTGCTAGCTTATCTTTGACAAAAAGGCTAAACATCTTTGTTGGAGGACAGATAGACGCTTCAACAAACGGTCCCAGGTAAACTGGCTTCCCACATGCCAGATACCGAACCTAGACCCATATCTCCCATTGTGCACTAAACTACAATAGAAATGGAACAAAAATCTAAGTATTTAAACTGAAATACTTCACCTGCTAGAAGATAGACAGATAAAACTCTTGAAGATACAGAAAAAGATTATGAACAAAATCCTGGTTGCACAGAATATATTACAAAGAATCAACAAACGGGACCACACCAAATTAAAAACCTTCTACACAGCAAAGGAAACCATCCACAGAGTGAAGAGACAATCTACAGAATGAGAAACCATTTTGCCAGCTACTCCTCAGATAGAGGTCTGATAGCTAGCATATATGAAAAACTCAAAAAAATTAGACTTTCCCAATTTAAAGACCTTATCCTAGGGCTGGGGAGTTAGCTCAGTGGTTCCAGCGCCTGTCTTGCAAGCGCAAGGACCCGGGTTCAATCCCCGGTGACCACATACCATACTGGGCGTGGAGACTCATGCCCAGCAGCAACCAGTACCACATACCACAGTGCCGGGCGTGATGGCTCACACCTGTTATCCCAGCACTTGGGAGGCAGAGGCAGGAGGATTGCTGTGATGTGAGTCTGAGGCTGAACTCAGGGCCAGCCTGAACCACAAAGTGAGACCCTGTCTCAAAACACCTAAAAAAAAAAAAAGAAGAAAGAAAGAACAAAAAGAGACCTTATCCTACCTCAAATTCATAGACAGTTCTCAGATGATGAAGTATAAATGAACAGTGAGTACATGAAAAAAATGCTCAACATCACTGGGCTATTCAAGAAATGCAAACAATACAGATTCCATCACACTCCAGAGAGAATGGCCATGATCAAGCAATCAACCAGTAACAAATGCTGGTGGGGCTTGTGAAGAAAAAGGAACCCTTCTCCATTGTTGGTGGGAGTATAAACTGATACAAGCACTATAGAATTAAGTATGAAGATTCCTCAAAAACCTAAAACTAGAGATTGCATTTGACCCAGCTATTCCTCTTCTAGATGTCTTCCTGGAAGAGTTAAAAGCATCACACCACAGTGACACATGCATTCCCATGCTTATAGTAGCACAATTTATAATAGCTAAACCTTGAAAACAGCCCAGATGCTCATCAATAGATGAATGGGTAAGGTTGTGGTATTTACAACTCTGTCATAAAGACAAACTTGAGAGACATTTTTAGGTGAATGGCTATGCCTCAGGGTTGTAACTCTTAGTGAAATAAATCACTCATTTAAATATTGCAATGTTTCTCTTGTATAAGAAACCCAAAGTTTAAATAACAGGCAAAATAAAGGATAGGTTAGTAGGAAGTAGGAAGAAACTGTTTTTTTTTTTTTAAACATTTTACTATTTAATATGAACACAACTTTTTTTTTTTTTTTTTTTTTTTTTTTTTTTTTTTTAGGTTTTTTGAGACAGGGTCTCGCTTAGTGGTTCAGGCTGGCCCTGAGCTCAGCCTCAGACTCACATCACAGCAATCCTCCTGCCTCTGCCTCCCAAGTGCTGGGATAACAGGTGTGAGCCACCACGCCCGGCACTGTGGTATGTGGTACTGGTTGCTGCTGGGTGTGGGTCTCCACACCCAGTATTGTTATGTGGTTACCGGGGAATCGAACCCGGGCCCTTGCGCTTGCAAGACAGGCGCTGGAACCACTGAGCTAACTCCCCGGCCCAGAAACTGTTTGAATAGAAAGAGGGACATGAAGTAAAAGGAGAAGAGGTAAAGAAGAAAAACGATTTAGGGACAAAAGAAAATAGAGCTTTTATAAAATGAGGAGGGGGAGGAATGTTGGAGGGAAGGGGGAAGGGATAAGAAAAGAATTAAGATTTGTACATGTACAATTGCCATGATGAATGTGCTCATTATGTATTGTAAACATGGCCTAATTTAAAAATATACTTTATAAAGACTTTAAAAAATAAAACAGAACTGGGCTGGGGATTAGCTCAGTGGTTCCAGCATCTGCCTTTCAAGTGCAAGATCCTTACTTTGATCCCTGGTAAACACACACAATAATGCCAGGCTGGTGACAAATGCTCATCAGCAATTAGTACGTCACACCACAAAACTGGTTGTGGTGGCTCAGGCTCATCCCAGCACTCAGGAGGCAGATGGAGGAGGATTGCTGTGAGTTTGAGGCTGGCCTGGAATACATAGTGAGCTCAGGGCCAGGCTGAACTACAAAAGCAAGACCCTGTTTCAAAAAAGAAATTTTTAAAAACAAAATAGAAGCATCTAAATAAATAAATATATATCTAAAATTTCTCATGGAAAGGAAAATTCTGAAAAGCATATTTTAACATATTCCCACATAAACTATCTTACATGTTTTATTATCCATTCACTGTATGAAACCAGCATCACCCAAATTAGATGTTTGAAGAAAGTGGAAATCACAGATCTTTGAGACCAGAGACATAAATTCTAACCAAAACTTTATTTATTTATTTAATATTTTTTATTTCTAGTGGTTTAGAGACAGGGTATCACTTTCTAGTTCAGGTTGGTCCTGAACTCAGCCTTGAGCTCAGCAATCCTCCTGCCTCCTGAATGCTGGGATTACAAGCGTGAGCCACCACACCCGGCATTACTGTATGTGGTTCCTGGGGATCGAACCCAGGACCTTGCATTTGCAAGGCAGGCACCGGAACTACTGAGCTAAATCCTCAGCCCACCAAAACTTGAATATATCAAATTCAATAATACAAATATATAAAAAGGTAATATTTGGAATGATCAAGTCAGGTCATCCCAAGGATATAAGGTTGGGTTTGCATTAGAAAATCAGAATTGTATGTCCATGTTCACGGCAGCATTACTCATGGCAGACAAGAAACGGAAGCAACCCAAGTGTCCATGTATGAATGAGTGAAAAAGCAAAAAGTAGTATACACGTACAATGGACAAGCATTCAGCCTTGGAAAGGAAGAAAACTGTGATGCATTCTAGAATCAAGACGAACCTTGAAAACATTGTGCCACATACAACATGTCAGTAGCATAAAGATAAACATTATAGGATTTCCCTTATTTAAGGTATGTAATGTAGTCAAAATTCATAGAGTCAGATTGAACTGGTGGTTTTCAGACCTAGAGGGAGGGGAGACTGAGGGGTTCTTCTTTAACAGGTACAGAGTTCTGGTTTGGGAAGATAACAGTTTGGGGGCAGGAAATGAATGGTGCTGATGGCTGCAAAGCAAAATGATGTATTTTTACACTTACTTGGTTAGGATGGTAAATTCTATGTGACATGTATTTTACGAGAATCAAAAATAATAGCTTAAACAAATTTGATATAATAATAATAATAATAACAACAACCATGGAATTAATAATGGATTCAGAAGAAAGAACTTACAAAATCCAATACCCACTCCTAATAAAATTCCTCAGCATACCAGAAGAAGGGAAGTTTCTCAGCCCACTTCAGGGCATCTTGTTGAAAGTCACTGACATAGCTGATGACTGCTTCACAATGCAGATCCAAACAAGGCCAGGGGGGCGGGGCTTATCGCTTCCAATTTCACCTTGTTCTGAGCTATTATCAATGTCCTCAGCAAAAGAGAAAATAAACAGCACCCGGAGGCAAAGATAACAGGATTATTTCCTCATTTCCAGGTAACGTTATCATCTATGTCAAAATTTCAAAGGAATCTACAAACATTTTTTTAAAACAAAGGTACAAGGTTAGCAAGTGAATAATACAAAATCAATAGTCAAAACTCAATTTTGCTGGTCTAGGAGTGTACCTCAGTGGTACACAAGGCCCTAGAGCCAGTCCTACACACACACACACACACACACACACACACACACACCCCAAAAACCTAATTTCTGTATACTTATAATGAATGATAGGAAAATAGAAAAAATATTTAAATATCATCAAAAGATAAAATAATTATGAAAAAATTTGACAAAAGATGTTAAGAAATACACCCCGAAAATCACAAGACATTGATAAAAAAACACTATAGAAGATAAAAATAAATAGATACAACTATTATTCATGAATTAGAAAGTCCAAATTTGTTGAAAATATCAGTTCTCCCAAACTGATCTATAAATTACATATAGTCCCCATCGAAATCCCAACAGACTTTTTTCTAGAAACCGGCCAACTGATGTCAAAATTCATATGGATATGTAAAAAGATCTAGAACAGCCAGGACAACTTAGAAAAAATAAAACAAAGTTAGGGAACTAATACTACAGAGCTATGTGTGATAGTAAACTGTGTCAATTTGAATAAGAAAGGCTCAAATAAAGTGGATTAGTATAGTCCAGGAATGGCTGAAGAGAGGTTTGGAAGGGAGGAGGCCCCTTCTAGGTGAGCACTACCAACAAATCGGTTTGGCGCCTGACTGAAATAATAGAGAAGTAATGAAAGAAGGCTCACATCTGCTTCTTCAAGGAGTTCCAGACCCTCAGTCACTTTGGGTGTTGTCCCCCAGCTTCTAGCACTAACCATCCAGCCTCTGAGACAGACTTGCTTGGAGCACTACAGGGAGCCCCAGGCCTTTGCTCTCTGACTGGATCCTTCAAGTCTCCAGCACGCAGGCAGCCATTTTGTGCTCTTCCACACGTGACTCTGCAGGCCATCATTGTAGGCCTACACTGTAAATTCTCACAATAATATGTATATAGTTTGTATTAAATCGTTTCTCAAGTGAGCATTGACTGGTACACTATGGTGGTCAAACAATTCACAAATAGTTCAGTGGGAACAGATTACAAAGTCTAGAAATAGATGGCACCAAACCAGTAATCTTCCTCTTTCTCCTTCTCTTCCCTGTCTTCTTCCTCAAAAGTGCATGGGCAGGGCCGGGGAGTTAGCTCAGTGGTTCCGGCGCCTGTCTTGCAAGAGCATGGACCCGGGTTCGATCCTCGGTAACCACCTACAATACTGGGCGTGGAGACTCACGCCCAGCAGCAACCAGTACCACATACCAAGTGCCAGGCGTGGTGGCTCACGCCTGTCATCCCAGCACTCGGGAGGCAGAGGCAGGAGGATTGCTGTGATGTGAGTTTGAGGCTGAGCTCAGGGCCAGCCTGAACCACAAAGTGAGACCCTGCCTCAAAAAAACCTTAAAAAAAAAAAAAAAGTACATGGGCAATTCAGTGGAGAGAAAGATACGTGGTTCGACAGGCAGATATCTATAAGCAAGAAAATACACTGCCTTTGTGACCTTCCTCCAAAAAAACTATAACCCAAGCCTGATCATGGTTAAAAGATAAATAAAACAAACCTAGATGGAGGGACATTCCACGGAATACCTGGCCAGGACTCTTCAAAATTACCACAGTGGGGAAAAACTCTCATGAATTTGGCGTCTTCTATTTGGGGGATGCTGTGATTCAGCATAGCTATCCAGGTACGGTCTGTCAGATTAATCAAAAGCAAGGAAATTCTGAAGAACTGTTGTAATTTAGTTTAGAGGAGTTTAAGTAACCAGTATGATCAGATGCAATATGATATTCTGAACAGCATGTGGTAAAAGAAAAAGAACACTAAATGTGAATAAAATATAGACTTCAGTTCTTCACAAAGTATCACTATTTGTTCAAGAGTTGTGGTAAGTGTGTCACAGCAACATAATGTTTTTTAAATATGGGAAATCGGATGCAAGGTATTTAGGAAATCTCTGGACTATTTTTTTTTTTTTTGCTACCTTGCTGTAAATCTAAATCTATTCTTTAAGAAGTTTATTAAAGCTGAGGGTCATGGCACACACCTGTTATCCTAGTGCTCAAGCATCCAGCGCAGGAGGATTGCTGCAAGTTCAAGGCCAGTCTGGGCTACATATTGAGACCCTGTCTCAGATAAAAACCCAAACAAACAAAAAAATTTTTAAATAACCCATAGATTGAGAGAAAAGTATTTGCCAACCTTATATCTGATTTAAAAAAAAAAACTTGTGCCCAAAATATATTTTTAAAACTCAATAATGAGGAGAAAAAAGTATTTTTAAGTGGGCAAAGATTAGTACAATCACTTTCCAAGGAGAATAGATAGATGGCAAAGAGGCACATGAGAAGACATTCAACATCATTCATGATTAAAGTTAAGCCGGCGGTGGGCCGGGGATTTAGCTCAGTGGTTCTGGCACCTGTCTTCCAAGCGGAAGGACCCGGGTTCAGTCCCCGGTAACCACATAACAATACTGGGCGTGGAGACTCACCCCAGCAGCAACCAGTGTCACATACCACAGTGCCGGGCGTGGTGGCTCACACCTGTCATCCCAGCACTCGGAGGCAGAGGCAGGAGGATTGTGATGTGAGTTGGAGGCTGAGCTCAGGGCCAGGCTGAACCACAAAGTGAGACCCTGTCTCAAAAAACCTATTAAAAAAAAAAAAAGTTAAGCCGGCGGTTTAACTTGCACCCCCATTAAAATGGCGAAAATGGAAAAGGCTGATCACACCAAGCCCCATTGAGGGCACAGAAGAAAGCCAGGTGCTGAGACGAGGCCAGTGCTATCATGTGACAATACTGCTACTTGGACATAGCATTGGAAGTTTCTTAAAAAGGCAAACATGTGACTCCATATAACTTCCTATTCCATTCTTGGATATTTATTCATGAGTAAAGAATTCATACTTCCTATATTGTTTATATTTTAAATTTTATGTATATTATCATATGTCCACTTCTCAAAAAGGCTTTCTGGCTGAGGAGGGTACCCTTCCCCAGAGAAACCAATCGTTAGAGTTTGAAGTTGTTCAAATTAGCCAATCCTCAGCTATTTGTCCTACTCTACTTGTAGAAATTCCGATACAGGTCAGGACATGGCCCAAGTCATCCCCCATCTTCTGGTATATGAAGTCAAAAAGTGTACAAGGTACGATTTTCCCACAGCCCCAGACTCACTCCAACACTTATCACCTAGGATTCTGTCAGAGAAGTAGAGCCACTCCGAATTGATACGGGGAAAGATTCATCAGAGCGACTATAGGAGCTGCTTCCACAGTCTGCGCACAGTCCTGTGAGGACGGGAGTGGATGTCTTCAGGGAAGCCAGTGGGCAGGGACCAGGTGAGACCCACAAGAGGCTTCTCTTCACCTTCACCGCCCCCCAACTTCAGGCCAAGTCGCTCTGTGATCCACCCTCAGAGGAACATCCAATGAAGAGAATGCTGGGGAACAAAATTTATCCCAGCTTAGCGGACACGTTACACAGCCATCACTCAGCCCAGCTCCAAGATCCACCTTTTCTACAAGAGATCTCAAATCTGCCCCTCTTTCTACTTCACCTGCTACCACTTTACCCAAAACTGCCATTATCTTTTGCCCACATTCTAGGAGTGGCCACTTAATTTACCTCTGTGTTTTCATTTTTGCCCTGCTCGTGCACCCAGGTGATTCTTCTCAACTGAAGTCCGTAAGCCTCAGGCCATGCCATCTGGGATCCTGACGTGGGTGTGTTCTTCCCTTTCTCATTCTCAGACCACAGCCTTCACTTTGCACTCCTTTGATTTTTGCTTGTTTTGTTTTGTTTTTAAGGATTTTCGAGACAGGGTCTCACTTAATGGTTCAGGCTGGCCCTGAGCTCAGCCTCCAACTCACATCACAGCAATCCTCCTGCCTCTGCCTCCTGAGTGCTGGGATGACAGGCGTGAGCCACCACGCCCGGCACTGTGGTATGTGGTACTGATTGCTGCTGGGCGTGAGTCTTCACACCCAGTATTGTATGTGGTTACCGGGGATCAAACCCGGGTCCTTGCACTTGCAAGAAAGGCACTGGAACCACTGAGCTAACTCCCTGGCCCTGATTCTTTGCTTGTTTATTAGGACTAAGTGCTGACTGTAAGAACTGACTTAAAACTAGACCATTACACATCAAGATATGAAAATGCCAACGAGAGGAGTAACCAGCTCTGTTGCGTGTCAAACATTTGACTCGATTTCCTAGAAAATTTTCCTGCTGAGTTCTGTATATAGACCCGAACCTGGCCTTCACACAAATGCCCTAATGGACTCAAGCAGGGGGACCTTGAGACAGCAGGTCCTTCCCCCACTTCCTGAGTTACTAGTACCATCAGTAAGGCTTGCTTTGCTTTTCCCAAAATGTGTATCTCAGACTTTGACTTTCTGATTGACAGACTTTTGAACCTGAGCCTGTGCGTACTGTATAACGCCATTAAATAGTTTCTGTCGCAGGTGGTAGATATCGTACCTCCAGCCCTGTGTGATTACTTGCTCTTTCTGCTCAGAATGGTCTCTCCCGGGCTCCTTCTCACTTGTTGGGTCTGCCGTGTAATTGAAATGAGGACAACGACAGAAACAGCTGGTGCCTCCTCCTGGCTGTTTACTCTGTGACTTCCCTGTACTGTCTTTCTCGGGTCACCCATGACTAGCTATCATCTAGCTATGTACAGTGTCCCCCCACTAGAAAGAGCATTTGAGAATTTAGGGGCCCTGTTGGTCATACAGAATATATCTCCAACATTTAGTCTGGTGCCCGGTACTTGGTAGATGTTTAGATGTCTGTTGAATGAAAGAACAAACAAAGAGTAACTCATCTGCCCCCTACTTACCCAGGTGCCACTAAAGGTCCACCTGGGCGATATGTGGCATGGCCTTTGTCCTCATCCTTCCCCCCAGCTGGTCTTGCCCACTTCCGTCCAGCTCCTCTCCATCTGTCTGATGTCATTCCTGGATATTATACCAAGGGCTGCGGATTTGCTCCCAAGACACTTCCAATCTGTTCTCAACATACAGATGTCACCTGCTTTATTTCTTTTGCAGCAGCTCTTTTGTCATTCCAAACCTTTGTCGAAATCCTATACAAATCTGCAGATCTACTCTTGACTCTGGAAACTTACCTTCTGCAAATTCTCACAAGTAGCCAGATAAGATGCAGGAATGTTAGAGTGGAAATGTTGTATGGACTTCTCTGAATTTGTTTAATGCATAAAATATACACAAGATGAAGTTTACCTTTCTAGGTGTACAATTTAGTGGCATTAAAATCAATCATCCTCTGTAACCACTACCACCATCTGTCTCCAGAATCTCATCTTCTCAAACAGAAACTGTCCCCATTAAAGACCAGCTTTCCATATTTCCTGTTCCCTCCCTCACTGTGCTACTTTATCTCTGTGACTTTGACGACGTAGGTGCCTCATATGAACGGAATCACACACGAGTCCTTCTGTATCCATACGAGAGCATACGTAAGTGCTTTGATACTTTGAAAGGCTGAATCATATTCCATTTTAGTATGTTCCACATTTTGCTTAACCAATCCTTTTAAGGTAGGAGATTAAGAGTGAAGCAAAGCAGGCATACAACTGAATAGAACGTATCAAAGGTCGTAAAACTCAAAGGACAGGCACAAGTCCAAAATGGCACAGTTCCTGGGCGCTGTACACAGAACCAATCAGAAAGTGATATTTTCAATCCCTCATCTGTGCAAGACCAACTCGAAAAATGCCATTTTTAGTCTTTCATTTACATCTGTCAGAAAGCTAAGGGAGTCCTTCCACAGAGCAGTTTAATGCTGGGAACAAGCCAAGTGAGCTTTTGAATGGACAACTATTCAGTGCCTCACTGGTATAAAGAGGGAGACTTCTGGATACAAAGACTTATTTCCGGGGCTCTTGTGAATCTATCAGCTCACTCTTACCTGTAGAACATACTTCTGTTCCATCTTCAATCAGTGTATACCTGCACTGCTCTTTCAGAGTCTTGTCCAATTCTATGCTCAGGAGACCAAGAACCTGGAAGGATGTCCTATGGAGCTGTCCATCTGTTAACCTGTCAATGGACCCTTAGGCCCTTTGCCCTGAATTTAAGGAGAAAATGATGTCCTACTGAATGTTATCCCCTGACACTCACTATTCACATGGACTTTCTATTAAAGTCATCCACGTCTTCAAGGTTAAAGATTTTTACCAGGTTATGCATGCAAAGAAAGAATCCCACACTAGAGACACATCACTATGTTTTTTAATATTTCTTTCTTCTCTACCCACTTTGACTTCCTGAAGGGCATTTGGAGACTACATTCATCTATGACTCGCTTGGAAAAAGAGACCTAAGTGACTTAAATGAAAGAATACTCTTTATCTTGCAGAAAACAAGTCGAGCAGTAGATACTCCAAGACTAGTGTGGTGGCTTCATTACTGGAATGTTTGGGGTCATGTCCCACAGCAGCAACGGATGAAGCTGAGGGAGGAGACTAGGGCATGCAAATGTGGCTAGGCCCCTGGGCAGGCATGACATGTCGATTGCAGAGACTTGCTAACCATGGAGATATGAGCTCACAGCGTCTGCCAAGCTCACAGCGAGCGTCAGTTCCAGAGACTGGCACTGATACCAACGTTCTGGTACGAGATCAGGCAGAATTTGAGGGGACAGCCCGTATATAAAGTCAGAAAGAAAATATGAAAGGGATCGGGCTCCCACCAACAGCCACAAGAGGGCTCCAGCTAGCATGGCTCTCAAAGCCACAGTCAGACCGACTCAGCAAGTGTCTCTCCAGGCTGGAAAATAGCCCTCACTGGGTGGGGGCAGCCTCACAGCGCCCCACGGAGCCCCATGAAGGCAGTCCCTTTAAGCACTGGAGCACCGGTACCCAAGGGCAGGTTGCAGACCAAGAGCTTCCAAACCTTAAAAGGGCCAGCCAAATGCTCTGCCAAGGAGACTGCTGGAGACAGAAGGTGGGAGCCATGGCAGCACCCCCTCCCCCAGCGTCCTCAGTCTGCCTGGGATCGCGAGGCGCAGATGCCTGGGTGCCTGACAGGGCTGGCACCCCTGGCCGGCGGGAGCAATGCCCACGCCACCCTGCGGTCCCACCAGTCCCGGCACAAAGACTCTCCCAGGGAGATTTAATCCCCCTCCTGGCACCCATCTGCTTAAAAGAAGCACCGCGTGTTTAAAGGTGCTGACATAAACACTGCACAGCAGTACAGGCCTGCGGCTCTCCCTCCCTCTGGCCATTTAATAATGGGGGACCTTTTGCCTTTCAAATAATTCACTCATTTATAAATGTTGACTGCAGCTGGGTGTGGTGGCACAAGCCTGTAATCCTAGCGCTCAGGAGGCTGAGGCAGGAAGATTGCCATGAGTTTGAGGCCAGCCTGGGCAACATAGTGAACTCAAGATAGTCTGAACTACAGGGCAAGACCTTGTCTCAGAAATAAGGAAATTTATTAGGCAAAATAATTAAAATATCTGTGGAAGTCTTATTCTAAGGGCATCTTGGGATAGTTGTTGTTTTATTCAGCATTAAATGTTTTTACCAGTGGAAGAATCTCAAACCATTTCAGAACAAGGAGCTTGAAAGACTGTCATTCACAGTCTGGAAAACACCTAGGTAGGTAATTGCCTCAGTCTGTGATTTGCTAAACACTTGCTCACACGGAGATTCACGTTTTGAATACACATAATTATTCAGGACTAACTGATCTAATTATCAGTAGCTACTCCCCAGTCTCCTTCTTGTACACAAGTACTTTCTAGGGATTTGGAAGCTCTATTTAAAATAAATTACCTAAATAGAATTACTTGTCTACAGATGGTTTGGTGGTTGTTGTTTTTGGGTTTTGTTTTGTTTTGTTTTGTTTTTTCAAGACAAGGTTTCACTTTGTAACTCAGGTTAGCCCCAATGTAGTCGACACCAGCCTCGACTCACAGGAATCCTCCTGTCTCTGCCTCCTTACTGCTGGGATTACAGATGTGAGTCACAACCCCCGGCATTGTGGTATGTGGTTACTAGGGATCGAACTTGGCAGTGGTTGCCAGGCAGAGCCGGAAACATTGAGCTAAATCCCCAGCTCCAGATGCATGTTATAGGTAACCTATGCCCAGTCTTTGTTAGTCACTCCCTGAAGCATATGGAGTTTTAGGCCTGTCCAATTATTTAATACAACTGGGGAACACATAAACATAAGCCTGGGGAAAAAAAGCCTATCATTACAGTTTTATCCTGGAAGCCATCAATATGATGTCAACCTAAATCCTGTATTTTAGAAGGCTTGCATATTAAGGAGCATAAACACATTTTGTATGCTAAGAAGTTAGCAATAATTGACATAATTATATAGAAATATTTTACATGTATTATCTTTTACTTTGGGAGAAATTTTTATATTGCTTAAACAGGTCGATATAGTATAACACTAATAATAAGAGTTAGAGGACACTTTTAGATCTCCTAGAAATTCGGGCAACAGTGTTCATGACCATTAATAGAGTATAAAAGAGAGTGCTTGTTGGCTACTTTATAAGTATTAAGCTTATGTAATTTTAACTCCTTAGGCTTTTTAATATCCAAACTCAGACTACCCGTCTTTGGTGCCTTATACATGCATTTCCTTCTTTAGTGTTATATATATGTATATATATGTATATATATACCATACACCATACCATATATATACCATAGAGTCATGTACATGTATATGATGTGCTACAAACTAAGTTGTTTATTTAATCAATTATAAATTGATAATCAAAAAGTTTTTACAACAATCAAATATTTAAATAAACCTTAACTCTTAAAAGTCAATTTTAAGAAATCAGTGGCAGGGGGTGGGGTGGGAGATTTGGCTCAGTGGTTCTGGCTTCTGTCTTGGAAGCTCAAGGACCCAGGTTCGATCCCCGGCTAACCACATAGAACACTGGGCGTGGAGACTCACGCCCAGCAGCAACCAGTACCACATACCACAGTGCCGGGTGTGGTGGCTCACGCCTGTAAATCCAGCACTGGGGAGGAGAGGCAGAGGCAGGTGGGTTGCTGTGATGTGAGTTTGAAGCTGAGCTCAGGGCCAGCCTGAACTACAAAGTGAGACCCTGTCTCAAAAAAAAAAAAAAAAAAAAAAGAAATCAATGGCCTAAGAGGAGAAAACACAAGAAATTATTTGGATAAAAAACAAAAACTATGTTTTTAGTCAAGCTTTTAGTTTAACAAAGAGTATGTATGTATGTATGTATGTGTATATATATATATATATATATATATATATATATATATATATTTTTTTTTTTTTTTTTTTGAGACAGGGTCTACCTTTTGTAGTTTTGCCTTGAACTCACAGCACTCCTGCCTCTGCCTTCCAAGTGTCAGGATTACAAGTGTGAGCCACCACATCCTGCACCATGGTAAATTGCTGATTGCTGGTGGGCGTGAGTTTCCAAACCCAACATTGTTGTGTGGTTACTGGATCGAACCTCGGCCCTTACACTTGCAAGACAGGCACCAGAACCACTGAGCTAAATCCCCAGCCCCAACAAAGAGCATTTTAATATCTTTAACATGTACTAATTTTTCAAAAACAACACTTGTTAGGGTGTGGCAGAATAGGGCCCTAATGGGACTTTGCTTTGGTGCACTTATTTTCTTATTTTTTATTAGTGAATGTTTGCAGTACATGATTATATTCATACTGGGGAATGTGGTACATGTACACAACACATTGTTTTACTGAATTCGTATATATACTTCTTTACCCTAGTGGTGATGAAATAAACATACAGGAAAGTACAAAGGTCCAGGAAAATGTGGAACGCTTGAATTTGTACTGTAGATACACTTGGGAAAATGTTTTTAAAGTGCGTGGCAAACCATAATGAGGCGATTCGGAAATCAGCCATATCTAAAATAAGCAACTTTTGAATTACCAAGTCCAGGTAGCATGGACTGTGAACAATAATCATTATAAACTCTAACATCCTCGGGAGAACGGAAGCCCGTCCACTAAAGGAACTACGTTACCCATAAGGCCACGCGCCGGGCCGGCGCTGTCGCGGGGCACCCCGGGAAGCACAATCTGAGCGCCGGAAAGCGCTTTCCTAAATCCGTCCCCGCCAACATGGCGGCGCCCACTCATGTTACGTCCCTCCACTTTGCGTTTTGGTCAGGGTGGGGTTCTGGGCTTTAGGCTGTAAGTGGGGCCGACAGCCGGGGATTTCGGGAAGGACAGGGGAAGCGTAAGGACGGCGCTGGCATTACAGTCTAAAGAAGGCAAGGTGCGGGCTAGCCCTGGCATGTCCGGTGGACGAGGCGCTCTCCTGACGTTGGGTCAGTGGTCGAGATCCGCGAGGACCTCAGAGTCATCGGTTCCCTGGGTCTGGTGGTGGCTTGGTGGGTTGGGGGGTCTAGGCCTCTCTTGGCCATGGAAGTTCAACGGGAGTCCAGATCATGAGCGTGAGGTCAGAATCTAGAGTTGCATTTCTTGTGCCTTTTTTCTGAGAAATAAGTTGAAAATAATTACATTTCAGCATTTCTTTTCATTTAAGAGACTATGCCAGGGGCTTAATATTCCTCATGTCCACCCAACGTGTCACACTCGATCCCCAGAGCTCTGTCATTAAACAGCAAGTCTTCCCAAGGAACACCACAGTGTACTAAACTGCTATAAAGACTAGTTTGATTCATTTAATTCACTTAAATGTCAATCTGGTACAAGGTCCAAGTGTTTAAGCAGAGATTTAGTGTATGATAGCCCTAAGGCCTCTGTCAACTCTGAATCTAACACTGGTTTTGACACCCCAGCAGTGGGTTAGGTTTTATGATGTTAAGAGTTTCTTTTTTGTTAGTGATGTAAATATGCCTTTTTTTTTTTTTTTACAGCTATCACTTCTTGTGGGCCAAACTTGTGTATAAGTACCTTTATTTTTGTTTTGTTTTAGACAGGGTCTTGCTATGTAGTGAAGTCTGGTTTTGAACTCACTATGTAGTCCAGGCTGATCTGGAACTCACACAATCCTCCTGCCTCAGCATCCCAAGCCTGCTGAAATTACAGGTGTGTGCCACCACCCCCAGCAAGTGCTTTTCTGTTATGTTGACTGTAAGTCATTCTGTGTGACACATGGTATCACCTTTTACCTATGAGAAAATAGTTAACTTGCCCATGGTCACACAGGTTAGTTAGGATCCTGGGAGAGATGAAAAATATTCAGATGTTGATGCCTCCAAAGCAAACTACTACACTTCATGTATTTTCTAAAGAACAGTTTCATCAAAGATATTGCCAAATACAAGGAAGATTTGGGGAAACATTTTAGAAACCTGAAATCATTTCTGAACCTCATTTGTTTTTTTAAAGGCTAGGGTTTAGTTTCACAATGTTTGGGGACCTGTTTGAAGAAGATTTTTCCAGTGTGTCAAATAATCAGTGTGGAAAAGGGAAACTAAGGACTACACCTTTGGAGCCTCCTGCTCCTAGAGAATTCACCAACTTAAGTGGAATCAGAAATCAGGGTGGAACATGTTACCTCAATTCCCTTCTTCAGACTCTTCATTTCACCCCTGAATTCAGAGGTATGCTATGTTACATGCATTTAAATAGTGAAATGTACCGATCGACTTTACATACAATCAGTGATACAAATCACAGAGTATCTTAAATATATATTCTACAGGATGTGATTATAATTGCAAATGTAATACGTAAATTGGTGATCCTTTTCTGCAGAGAAAGGTGAAGCTTAAATTATTTTCAATATATTTTGTGTGATCATAGTAGTATTTAATAACAGTTTAAAAATAAGGCTAAATATTTCTCTTCTAATTCCTATTATTTAAAATACGACAGACAATTCTCGTATGAGTTCTATACTTGATTATTATTAACATTGTTTGTATTTTTTTAGTTTAAAACTTCCTATTAGGTAACAAACACCTAGACTGTGATTATCCAAATAACTATATCCTGACTTCTGGAGTGGAAGGAGATGTCACATTATTTATTCACACCCAAAATTGTTCATCTGCATATCTGAAATCCAGAAAGCTCTGGCCTTAACCTGATCTTATTTTGTCTTTGTTTTTCGATTTTGAGACAGGATCTCATAGTGGTTCAGGCTGGCGGCCTTGATCCAATCTGACCTGAACTTGTTTAGCCTAACAGCCTGACCTGTTGTGATGATTTATATTATCTCCCTAAAATAGAAATTTTAAATTTCAAAAACCCAAGGATTTTAGATAAGCGATCATGTACAAAGAATAGAAACCCACTCAGTGTAGCCACATTTAAAAAAGATTATTGTGAGGATGAGAACTCTCCAGAGATCCACCCAGGCTAACTTCACTGACCCCTTAATTCCCTTCCCGTTTCTGTACACGTTTGGCCCATGTCCATTTCGGCAAAGCTGCTGCTTTTGAATGCAGTATGGGCAGTACTTGGCCTTCAGCCTTACATAACTGTTTGGGGGCCCAAATATGTGGCCTTGCGCCTTACTGCT
Source organism: Petromus typicus (assembly GCA_004026965.1). Lineage (NCBI taxonomy): Eukaryota > Metazoa > Chordata > Mammalia > Rodentia > Petromuridae > Petromus > Petromus typicus. Next base: position 19,108 of record PVIR01008513.1, read on the forward strand.
CTGAACATCCCCTTCATTTTGAGCACAGATATGACTCATCACATATGTGAGTGCCACATTACCTTCCCCTTACCACCCAATTGATCAGATTTTTGTAGTATTTTCCATTGCTTCTAAGCTTAACCGTCATATATTTCTAAATTTTTATTTTGCTTAATGGTGGTCTTGGCTTTATAAAGTTTTCTAAAATGAAACTACTGTTATTTACATCTCTGATTAGTTATTTACATCTCTGATTCTACTTTTGTGTTTAGAAGCATTATTTTCTCTTGGCCCGGAAGAGCTTGGTTCTTTAGAGGATAAGGATAAGCCTGATTCAAAGGTATTAAATTATGGTTTATGGAGTTTTGGGGGGAGTATTGAGAAGGTGTTTTTAAAGAATTAAAACTTTAGTTCATTATTTATAGAAAACATTTTATTACCAGGTGTTTTCAGAAAGTAACTTGGCCCATGCCCTATTAACAATAAAATTTTCCTCCCCCAAAAAATTACACACCCACACATTCTGCTGCTACTGCTCTATGAACATACCTCACTGTTATGTTTATACTTCTGATGAAGAAATTATTTGCAAATCATCCACAGTAGCCTCTGACATTTAAGGATATACAATAAAAGCACCAATCTGCAAAAGACTGAGAAGAAAAAAAAAAACGCACAAAAACTGGTCTTTCACCACACAGTGGTTTCAGAAGCACTGGGCTGCATGACAAAATACTGCTGTGAAGATCAGATTTAAGCCTGGAAACAGTAAGACTTCTGAATTCGGTTTAAGCAGGCTTGAGTAGGATGAGAGCTGCACTTTAAACATAATTTCCCCATAGTAATGTAAAACTAGTGAGCCAATCCTTACTCGATGTGTTCCCGGAATACTAAACTGGAGAAGTGCAGCCTCTGAGGCCTCCCTCCCACCCCATCCTGGACACCATAGAAGTTTCCAGATGCTTATTCTCTCTCCCAGTCATTGAAAGCCTGGGCTGCAGATCAGACTCCAAGCGGCACTGTTCTTCCCTCCCCCGCCCCTCCTCCTGCCTGGTCCCCTTTCCCAGCCCCTTCCCAGTCCCCTCCTCCGGCCCCTCTCCCTTCTCCCGTCCCAGTCCCCTTCCCGACCATCATCATCTTGTGTGAGGCAAGAACAGGAGAGAGGGAGGCAGGGTGCAAGGAGCCCTGTGACAGACAAGTCCTGACTCCAGAGTGAGATCTGTATACTTCAAAGAAAATTCCTGCATTTATCTGTAGGAACATATCTGTATTAGAAATACTTTAGAGAAAAACTGAACTGTCAGAGATTCTAGCTGCTCCCTGTCATCATCCTGGTGTGTTAGGAGGTCTACTCAAGTCTTAATTTTGATCTGAACGTCAGGTAGGAAGCTAACTTCTCAGATTAGACTTTTCAAGGAATTAAACTTAATTATTTCTCCCTTTTTAACAAGAGATCTATACACATTTCCCTAAATGGAGTAGGAAATACGTGCAATGCAGCACATAGATGTTTTGTTTTGTTTTGTTTTTTGAGATAGGGTCTCACTTTGTAGTTCAGGCTGGCCCTGAGCCCAGCCTCAAACTCACATCACAGCAATCCTCCTGCCTCTGCCTCCCAAGTGCTGGGATGACAGGCGTGAGCCACCACGCCTGGCACTGTGATATGTGATACTGGTTGTTGCTGGGAATGAGTCTCCATGCCCAGTATAGTAGGTGGTTGCCGGGAGATCAAACCTGGGTCTTTGCACTTGTAAGACAGGCGCCGGAACCACTGAGCTAAATCCCCGGCCCAGCACATAGATGATTTAAAAAGCTACGCTTGGCATTTACAAGAGTTGGTTTACAAGCTCACTGTTTCTTTTCCAGGTTCGAATCATTCCTTTGCAGTTGCAGCGCCTGTTTGCTCAGCTTCTGCTCTTAGACCAGGAAGCTGCATCCACAGCTGACCTCACTGACAGCTTTGGGTGGACCAGCAATGAGGTACGCAAGTCTCTCTGGAGCTGACTGGCAGTCAAGGAGGGGTTAGCATGTTACCTGACTTCTTTTATTTTTGTCTGAAAGTCTCAACATACTAATAGAATGTTCCCTTCTCACAGTAAATAATTATATGGCAAAAGCGCGTGCATATGTGCATGTGTGATTGTGGGTATGGGTGTGTGTCTTTTGAGACAGATCATCATGTAGTTTAGATTGGCCTTGAAGTATGTAGCCCATGCTGGCTTGAACTCCTCGTGATCCCCCCTCCTCAGCCTCCTAAGAATATATTCATGTGCATTTCTGAAATCTAGAAAGCTCTGACCTGGCCCTGATCTTACTTTGTTTTTGTTTTTCTATTTTGAGAGCAGGGTCGCACTAGTGATTCAGGCTGGTGGCCTCGAACTCACAGTGACCCTCCTCCCCCAACCCCCTGAGTGCTAGGCTTGCAGGCTGCATCTCCTCATCCAGCCTAAAAGTATCTTTTTAGAGACAAGGTTTTTTGTGGCTAGCTGTGAATTGAGGTTGAGGAGAAGCTTGTGAATGCAGGGAAAAGCACAGGAGCTAATCTTTACATTTTCTACCCTAAGAGTTTTTATGTAATCTAGTTGAGATAATAACATCTGTTACATGGAACTTACTTACCATTTTTATGACAAACTGCTAATCAGCTTTTCAATCTTTAGCAATAAAGAATAAACTAGTAAGTAATTTTTTTTCTGGATCCTATGTCTCAGTGATGTGCTTTAACTTTTAATCTGGGCACGCTCACTGGAACATTCATTTTGGTCAGAGCAGTAAAGCTGTTTTGATGGATCTTTCCATTTTCCCTCTCCTGGCTTGTCTTTCTTCTTTTATCCAATTGTGTGGGGTTCTCATTTTTCTGTGTGTATTCTCAAAAATACTCCACTATACATACCCTAAACATTTGTCAGCAATGAATAAAGCTGGTTATTGTCAGTATTAATGAGCTATTAGCTATATAAATTCAAATAAATCCAGGTCTTCCACTCTGTGGAATAGATGTAGTCCTACAAAACCAACTACAGGGAACTATCACAGAATAGTGATATTTTTTTCTTTTATTTTGCTCTTTATTTCTGTTTAGAAAGGATATAAATGTATTCATATAAGAGAAACCGTGGGATATTTAAGCTTGTGTGCCTGATTTATTTCACTTGAAAGATGGTCTCAATGTCATCCATTTTTCCTACAAATGACTCAAATTTATCTTTCTTTATGGAAAGATAATAGTACTTTGTATATAAATACCACATTTTCTTTATTCATCTGTTGATGGACATATAGGCTGCTTCCAAGACTTAGCTATTATGAATTGTGCTGTTATAAATATGGATGTTCGTTTATCACTGTAAAATGATGGCTTCAATTCTTTTGAAAAGATACTTAAGTGGAAAATAGCTGGGTCAAATGGAATTTATTTTAGTTTTCTGAGGAACTCCCATACTGATATCCATAAAGGTTTTAATAGTTTACTTTCCCACCAATAATGTAAGAAGATCCATTTTTTTCCTCCTACATGCTCAAAAGCATTTGTTGTTACCTGATTTCTTAATGACAACTGTTCTTTCTATAATATGGTGAATCTGTGTTGTTTTAATTTGTACTTCTCCAATAGCCAGAAATACTGAATATTGCTTCATTTATTTTTTAGCCTTTTTTTGGACAGGGTCTTACTATGTAGTTTAGGCTGGCCTTGAACTCACTGGTTAGCCCAAGCAGGCCTCAAACCCATGGAAATGCTCCTGCCTCAGCCTCCTGAGTGGTAGGATTACAGGATGCACCACCACACCCAGCCCATTTATGTTTCTTTTTCTAAGAAGTGTGTGTTCATTTCATTTGCCAGTTTTTTTATTGGATCTTTTGTTTTGAGGAGGTCTTTTATTTTTTTCTTTACATATATGCTAGATATTAGCCCTCTGAGAAATAGCTGGCATTTATATTTTGCTCATGCTATAGGTTGTCTCTTTACTGTGTTGTTCTCTTTGGTGTTCAGAAGCTTTTTAATTTTATATAATCCCATTTGTTGATTCTTGGAGTTATTTCTTGTTACACTAGGCTTCTGTTCACAAAGTCCTTGCCTACTCACTCCTATGTCTGCAAGAGTTTTACCTATTTTCCAGGAGATTGTGTTTCTACTTTAATATTGAGATCTTTAATCCATTTTGATTTTAGTTTAGTAAATCATGAGAATTAGGGGTTGAGATTCAGTCTTCTGAGTATGAAGAAACAGTTTTCTCAGCACTGTTTGTTAGAAAGATTCTTTTCTACAATGTAAGTTGTTAACCCCTTTGTCAAAAATCAAATAGCTGAGGGCTGAGTGTTTAGCTCAGTAGTTCCATTTCCTGCCTCAGTGCAAGGTCCTGAGTTCACTCCCTAGTACCTCTCTCCCCACCCCCACCCACCCCACCCCCACCCCCGCAAAAAAAATCAGAGCACCGAATGTGCTGACAGCTGTTTCTGTATCCTCTGTTCTGCTCCCCTGATCCACATACTGGTTTGGTTTTATCCCAGTACCATGCTGTTTCTATCACTGTTGCTTTGTACTCTAACTTGAAGTCTAAGATTGTGCTTCTTCCTGCCTCGTTCTTGTTTCCCAGGATTGCTTTCATTATTCTAGGTCTCTTCCGGTTCCATAAGAATTTTAGGATTGTTTGCCAGTTCTGTGAGGAAGATAATGGGTATTTCACTTGGGGTTGAGTTACATCTGTAAATCAATTTCGGAAACAGGGCCATATTTATTACGAGTTGTAGAGTGCTGGAGACCCTTCTAGAGATTCTTTCTAGTTTCTTCTTGTCCTGAAGAAAGAATTGGAGAAAACAAGCTCAGAAGTAGGGAGGCTGTACATTTATTACACAGAGGAAAAGAAGCAGCTTTTTAGAGTAAGTGCAGCCACTTAGAAGTAGGAAAAGAAGCGCCCGGTGCAGGGGGAGGGTGGCTAGAACTCAGTGGCGCCCGCTTCTTGTATCCCCCACTCTTCAGGCTGATATCAGGTCTAAACTGTCCTGTCAGAGTCCTGCTTGACTTCTCAAAAAAGACTTGAAGATCGCACTGTCAGATTGGAACTGTTTCTGCACATGTCCTAGTGTGTCCACTCGCTCAGTTATGTAATCTCCAGCCTCCTTTGACTTAGACTGCTTACCATAATTCTCCTTGGGGAGGTCCTTTACTTCCTTAAATAGGTTGATCTGTAAATAGTAGTTGAATTTTCTTGAGGCGGTTGAGAGAGACTACTTCCCTCTGGCTGATGCCTGCTGTGTTCAGGAGTCCGGGTGGAGCAAGTGCTGTGCTGCTTTTGCAGTTCTCAGCAGCCCTCTCTCCCTGGATCTCCCTAGCGTGGCACTTAACCTTGACTCTGGGAAGACAGGTTCCTCTGTCTGCAAACCACTTGTCAGAGAGTCCAGGGTTTTTTTTCTCTGTATTGTGGGCCATCTCTGTAGCCTCTAACTTTCCTGTCAATTCCTTCCCTGTTCCTGACAATCTACTCTTCATTTCTTTGTCACATTGCTATTTCCAGTGTCCAGATTTTGGATTTGGAGGCTTTGTTTTGTGCCTGTCACCACCACCATTTTCCTCTTCCTGAGCTTTTGTCTTTTTCTGGTTTTTTGAGGTAGGGTCTTGCTATGCACTTCAGGCTGGCCTTGCCCTCAGAGACATGCTGCTAGTGGGATCACAGCCCTGTACCACCACACCTAGCTACTTCTCTTGTATATTAAAGAAAGTATAAGAGAAAGATCCCAAGGCCAATACCTTGGTCTGGCTTCTATCGTCTTTATCTGCGGCTCACCACATGAAACATTTTCTGTTATCCTCCTGCACCTCTTCCACTTCTGCAGCCTGCGTTTGTACCTCTGCCTCCTTTCTGCTTCTCATGGCAATGACAGCAGTGACATCCACGTGCCAAACAAACTAAGGAGACACCTGTGTATTGTTCGCTGGGTGAGCTCAGGAACACTCACCTCTCCTTAGATTCCCCAGGTCCTCCTGCTCCTGGGCCCCAGCCTCCTTGTATATGGTATATTATTTCTCCCTTCTAGCCATTCTTTCTCCTCCTTCCACCTTCTAAACAGTGGTGTACACCTTGACTTTGCTTTATTAACTCTTCTTAAGGAGTGCAGTTTTTCTTAGCAGCACTGTGCCAGTCTTGGTGGTGGTTATACTTCACAGTAGTAAATTCCAGCTCTTCTCTAATGTGTTGCCCCATCACGTTCCCCAACCGCTAGGACTTCAGGAGGTAGCACCTGTAGGATACTAACTAGTTTAACCTGTCCTCTCCTCCACTCTGGTGTCCTTGGGTCATGGCCACGGGTCCAGTTCTCCACAAGAACAAATGTACTTTCTGCTTGTCAGGCAAGTTAAATTATAAATATATTCTGAATCTCCCTATTCGTATTTTTATTTTATAGTATAAAGACGATGGTCTTTTAACTTGTTTTCAGCTAATTTTAGTGATCCTTACATGTGATTAAGGCTTATCTTGGATTGTGTGATAAATCTTGTGTTTTTACTAGTATTACTCTTAAAATAATTCATTTTCATAAAATCTGGTCCACAACAGCACATTTACAGGTCCCTATTTTGTAGGAGATGAGACAACATGACGTGCAGGAGCTGAATCGCATTCTCTTCAGTGCTTTGGAAACTTCTTTAGTTGGGACCTCTGGTCATGACCTCATTAATCGTCTCTATCATGGAACTGTTGTTAACCAGATTGTTTGTAAAAAATGTGAAAACATCAGTGAAAGACAGGTGAGTATATTAGCATGTTAGTATTTTAGGGTTATATTATATTATATACTATTCATGTGATTAAATATATGATCCGTGAAACACAGATTAAAATGTTTATCACCCAGAAATACTTTATCCCTTTTCCCTTTTATCTTAACTGAGTCATCAGATTTCTCCATGTAAACTAAAAGAAGCAATATTTTAAAGCAGTCACTTAATTAGTCATCTGATGTCTTAGTTAACTTTTCTCATTGCTAAGACAAAATACTCAACACACAAAGTTAAAAGAAGAAGGATTTATTGTAGCTCATACATTGTGGAGTTCATAATTGGCAGGGTGGCATGGCAGAAGGGCACTGTAGAGGAGAAATAGTTCATGATAGTCGGAATTCAGCAAGGCAGCAAGCAACTGACCAGCAACCACAGTGACTGCTTTCTCTCTGTTTTATCCAGGCTACCTACCTTTAGGGCCAGTCATCTCCTAAAAGCCCCACCTATGACTGCATGAGGCTTTGGGAGACAGTAGACACAAGCCACATGTCATATTTGGGTAATGGTTTTGGAGATGCATGTAGATAGAAGACTGTGGCCTTATGAAAGAAGCTAATGTCATGATTTGAATTTGGAAAGAATTGCAGAGGTAATAATAGAATATTGAGTACTATTTAAACCGATATACCTCTGTGATTAAATATTGGCTATAGCTTAGTAAGTGTATTAATAATAAGTGCTTATGTTTATGTGCTATATATAAACTAAGACATATAAGTTAATAAACTTTTAATCAGTTTTAATTTACTTCTTTAATTACTGTTCTGATTTTTATGGTCTTCAGTTCTTTGTAATAATAGAGATTGCCTATTTAATCTGATTGGAAATTAGAAATTGGATCTTTGTGGGCCAGGGTTGTAGTCAGTGGTGCCATGCACCTTCCTGGCAAGCACAAAGTTCTGAATTCAATCCCTAACACCACAAAAAAAGAAAGAAAGAAATTGAGTTTTTGTAAATACAATGATCACTTTCACCCTATACATCTTATACAACTAATGGCCTCATCATTGAACCCTTTAATAAAAACCTCCTTTTATAATGACAAGAATTATGGAACCTTTCTCTGTTTGACATATGAATAAAAAATTGTAATGCCATTTCCCTTAGTGTTTGTTGCTCTTGGAAGTATAAAATGCGTGCGTGTGTGTGTGCGTGCGTGTGTGTGTGTGTGTGTGTGTGTGTGTCTGCGTGTAGGTGCATTTTCTCTTTTTTTTCTCTTTCCTAGTGGTTAAGGTGGGAAACCAGGGGTTGTACATACTAAGCAAAGAGTATCCACTGAGCCATTCCACCAACCATCTATTTCTTAAGAATCAGTAATTTAAAAAAGAATGAGGCCTTATCTGTGCTAGTAGACTTTCTTGGTGAACCAGCTGTGGTGGCTCTCACCTGTAATCCAGCACTCTGGAAGCTAAAGCAAGAGGATTGAAAGTTCTAGCCCAACCTGAGCAATTTAACAAGATAGTAAGACTTTGTCTCTAAAATAGGAAGGGGGATCTGAGGGACGTATAGCTCAGTATGAAGGTTCTAGGTTCATTTGCTACGTGAAAAGTCTTTCTTTGTTCATCTAGTCTGAGAACAAGATGTCCTTTGTATCTTTGAATTACTGTGTGATTGACTTAGCTCTAATGTAATTCACAAACTGCAAAGTGCAGTATACATAAAGCATGTTATAGATATTAACATTATTAGAAATATAATATTAGTTAAGATGTTTACCATGAACTAACTAGTACCCTATTGTGTTCTAGTCTCCATAATCTCTTAAGACAGTGCTGTTAAATGCCCACACAGGACCACAAATATGACTTAAACATGCTAGGTTGTGATATCATGTGTTACTAGATATAGTGGAATTCAAATGTAGTTTATTAGTAGACTTCCTTTTTGGAAAGTGCCTTTCCATTTTCATAGAAGTACTATTTTCACAGAAATTTCATAAAAATTATTCTGACTCAGAATAATTTTTTTCTTATAACCCCTTTGGTATGTGTTAAGCCAACCTTAGCAAAAGAAAAAGAAATGAGAGTTTACATTAGAAAATTCAACCCTGACTTTGCTATTATACTTTTTTAAGGTGTACAGAGTGAGAATCTTTATTTGCCTGGCGTACTTGCCATTATACTTTCAAAGATGAAAATAGTATTAAAAACTATATGTATTTAAATCCAGGGACATATTTCATTATAGTTTATTCCTCAGAAAATGAGTCTTAGTACATCTATACTAAACTCATAAACTCATAAATTTCTCCCTTTTAAGATGTTTTCCTAATAAATTTTAAACTGAATTATAGCTTGACTTAGACAGGATAATCAAGTTATAAATTTCACAGTAGCTGGGGAAGACACCTACATTTTCTGTGTACAGTGTTTTAAGAAAAAGATATCTGATTATCCCCAATATAAGTTTGGGCTGGTGATGTGTTTATAAACCTCTGTAAAATTATTTTTTCAATGTTGCATTTTTCAGGAAGACTTCTTAGATCTCACAGTAGCAGTGAAAAATATATCTGGTTTAGAAGATGCACTTTGGAACATGTATGTAGAAGAGGAAGTCTTTGACTGTGACAATTTGTACCACTGTGGAACTTGTGACCAGCTGGTAAAAGCAACAAAGGTAACAGTGCCTGCTTTTTCGTACAGGACCCTTGTAGAAATCTGTCAGCTAAATTTGCCTTGTGTGAAAAAGTCAAGGGAAAGCCAACGTGGTAATGTACACCTTAATCCAGTACTCTGGGAGGCTGAGGCAGAAGGACTACAAGTCCAAGCCCAGCCTGGGCAATTTTAGCAACTTAAAAAGATCCTGGGTCAAAATAAAGAAAATAGGAAAGGTCTGGGGATGTAGCTCGGTGTGAAGGCAGTAAGTTTAATCTGCAGGACAAAACAAAACACATCTGGAGGATATACATGAAGCTCTTGACCTAACAAAGCATTGACTTTATTACCTATTTTTAAATTTTTTACAATAAAGAATATATGTACAGCTTTCAATCTAATTTAAGAATCTAGTTCTCTCAACTTTTTTCTTTCCCAGGAAAAATTGTTCATATCTCAGAGTTTCTTACATATATGCCTTTTAATATAAACTTCCTGCTTTTGACAAATGACTGTTGTAAAGAAGGTAGTATGGGTATGTCTTTGAATGCGCCTTTCTTTGTTTCCTACCGTCAAAATCAAGTGTGACCCACAATGTCAAGCTTTACTTTTCTTTTTTTAAAGCAGGGACTTAAAACATAAAAATCTTACCTGCTTTTGATTTTAAGAGTGGGTATAAAACTTCAACCAGTAGGTCTTAACCTTTTAGATAGGCGCACTTGTGAAAGACTAATGAAAACTGTGGATCTTGTCCCCCGAAAAATACATAGACACCTACAGTTTTCATACCACTTTGTGGTCTCTGCTCCAGTGCCTTACTGCATGAGAGCTGCGTGGCTGTTGTGACATCATAGGTCAAGGCAAGAGGCCAGGCGTTGGGTAGCGGATAGGTACAGAATGAGAGGAAACAGCCAGTTATGACATGCTCATCAAAACAGTATTTTGGGATATCGACACTAAAAGCATAAACCAGCTTGCAGATTCTTAGTTGTATGCCGGAGGGATGCGCCCTTAGTCGCGTAAAATGGAGGCGTTAATACCCAGAGTTGGAAGTTTACATCAAGACTTAACTGTGGTAATGAGTTTTGTGATTTAAGGACATACTTTTTTTTTTCATGGCTTAAATAACATACTTCCACATAATTGCTTTTTAAAAAATGTATAACTTTTTTTCTTTAACAGTCGACCAAATTACGAAAGCTGCCTCCCTTTCTAACGGTTTCATTACTGAGGTTTAATTTTGACTTTGTAAAGTGTGAACGCTACAAGGAAACCAGCTGTTACACATTCCCTCTCCAGATCAACCTCAAGCCTTTTTGTGAACAGGTTTGAACTGTTTTATTTTTAAATAAATCTTTGTTTCCTGATTTTTCATTCTGTTTACTGCAAAGTCTGTCAACTTTAGCACTGTTATTGTCTTGAGTTACGTAATTCTTTGTCGTGGGAACTGTCTCCTAAGTTACAGGGAGTTTTATCAGCATCCCCAGCCTCTACTTACTAAGTGACAGCAACATCCCCACCCCCTTCCCCAACTTGTGACAACCAAAAATGTCTTCATATATTGCCAAAAGGCCTGGGAAGAGGGAATGGGCAAGACTGGACAAAATTGCCTCAGCTGAGAACTTTGGATTTACTATACCTACACTCCTTTTGAATCTTAAGTTTGAGTTTTAAGTTTGGATTTGTTGTGTTACTTTTTTTTTTTTGAGACAGGGTCTCACTTTTGTGGTTCAGGCTGGCCCTGAGCTCAGCCTTAAACTCACATCACAGCAATCCTCCTGCCTCTGCCTCCGAGTGCTGGGATGACAGGCGTGAGCCACTACGCCCCGCACTGTGGTATGTGGTACTGATTGCTGCTGGGGTGAGTCTCCACACCCAGTATTGTATGTAGTTACAGGGGAATCGAACCTGGGCCCTTGCACTTGCAAGACAGGCGCTGGAACCACTGAGCTAACTCCCCAGCCTGTTGTGGTACTTTTTATAAAATCCTTGAAATGAAAAATTTCAAAAAAAATTGGAAAAGCTACCCATACTTCTTTTAAAAATTAATTAGTATTTTGCTATTTGGATTTAGCTTATTTTAATTGTAGAATTGAATTATGTAGAAAATGAGCAGATAAATGGAACTTTATTCATCTAAAATTTATAGATGGTGATGTTGTCCAGTGATGCGTGCTTGCCTAGAATGTGTAAGGACCTAGATTACATCCCCAGCTCTGCAGAACAAAAAAGTTACAATTTGGAATCCTTTAGACATAGGAAAGAAAGTTTTGAAAACAGATTGTTAAAATAGCCTGCTTTATACGCCCTTTTCTAACACTTTATCACTATTGTACATGCTCCTAAAAAAGTAATGAACCTTATGGATTTCTTTTTACAAATCATCGTTTTAAAAAACAGTAGGTATTGGGCCGGGGATTTAGCTCAGTGGTTCTGGCGTCTGCCTGGAAAGCACAAGGTCTCAAGTTTGATGCCTGGCACCACATATTATAGTGCCAGGCATGGTGCCTCATACCTGTAATCCCAGCTCTAAGGAGACAGAAACAGGAGGATTGCCTGAAGTTCAAGGCTAACCTGCGCTACACAGTGAGTTCAGGGCCAATCTGAATGACAAAGTGAGACTCTGTCTCAAAAATATATATATTAGCCATTAAAAATTAATCTTTTATAAATACTCTTTAATCCAAATTTTCACAGATGCATATTCCTCTATTGCAAACGTAACTCCTGAGCCTTTACTATTTGAAGGCTTTTGTTCTGTGGGTTCAGAGCCTGACTCTGACTTTTCTCTTTTTTTCGGTTTTGATTTTGTGAAACAAGGTCTTACTATATAGCTCAGGCTGACCTCGAATTCACAAGGATCCTCCTGCTTCTGCCTGCTGATTGCTAGGACTACAGGCGTTTATCACCACACACAGCCTGACCCTGACTTTTAGCATACTCAGAATAATTTTCTCAGAGTTAGTTAAAAAGACCTGTCCTTCCTCTTGTAAGAAGCAGTTTATCATATGATTCCTCCTCTCAAGCAGTGCTGGGGTCAGACCTGTGGCCTTTTGCATGCCAGGCCAGTATTGTACCATTGAGCTATATCCCTGGCCATGTCACATGATTCTAACATACTTTGATAAAACAAGTAAAAACAAGTAAAGTTGTCTAGGAAGTCTTCATTTATTGTTAATTTCTGTATTAAGAAAAAATGTCATTTTGTATCTTCATGTCTCTTGGCTTTTGCCTGAGCCATACAGCTTAAAATGCTTCCCACTTAAAAAGTATATTTTATGCAATAAAATTTCTCAAATAACTGGCACCCCTTAGCTGGGAATTAAACTCAGGAAACACTAACCTACATTCATATCTGTTTCAGTTTTAATTTTGAGACAGAGTCTTGCAGAGTTGCCCAGGCTGGCTCTGAACTTGAAGTCCTCTTCAGCTCCCAATTAGTTGGGAATTCGGGCATTTTATTTTGTTTTGTTTTTAGTTGGTAATATCAGAGTTTATTGTTGAATCATTTGCCATTAATTACAGAAAAGGTTAATCATAGAATTAAGTGAAACTCTTTATTCCAGTAAATTGCCTCTCAACTGCGAGCTGCTACTCAGAGTTGCTAGGTCCTGTCTTGTGCAGAGGACAAAGTGTAGGGGTGTTAGTCAGTCTGCTTTGAAGGAGGCACATCACAAGGAGATTGGAAGATAGTACAACATAGAGAGGTCAGAATCTTGTGGATGAAGCAGCATAATAGGTATAGCACAGGCATGGCTTTGCCTTGCCGAAAATCTCTGCCACACACTCACTGATAGGATTATTTGTTGTTACATAAAAAAGCCAAAACACACAAAAGTGACAGATTTTTCAGATACAGATATTCACACGTAACTAAGAAGCATAAATTGCTGGCATGTTGTGATTGGTAGTAGAGTAGCGAATTAAGAATTTTAAAATTTATCCATGGACCCAGGAGGCTGAGATAGGAAGATACTGCAAGTTCGAGGCCAGCCTGGACTAGCCGGCAAGACCCTGTCTCTTAAAAAAAAGAAGGTGTTTAAAATGTAAAACTAGTTATTTAAATTTGTCTTTAATTACTCTTTAAGAATAATGACTTTCTTATTAATTTCAGTAGTTAAAATTCTTTTCTCTCTGGTCATGTATCTTACCATCTCATGTAAACTGTATCAGTGTTTCTTTTTCTTTCAGAGTAAATTGAATGATTTAGACTATGTATATGACCTCTTCTCAATCATAATACACAAAGGTGGCTGCTATGGAGGACATTATCATGTGTATATTAAAGATGTTGATCATCTAGGAAACTGGCAATTTCAAGTAAGTATGAAAATATTTTATTGATGATCTTTTGCCATTTATTATATATGTGTCCTATGGCACATATGTGTCCTATGGTGTCTTGATGGCACCAAAAGTTGATGATATGTTTTTGGGGGTTTTGTTTTGTTTTTGAGATAGAGTCTTGCTCTATAGTTCAGGGTCCCCCTAACTGACTATGGACCCTAAGCGCTACATAGTGAATTCAAGACCAGCCTAAACATCATAGGAAAACCTTATCTCAAAAAAAAAAAAGAAAAAGAAAAAGAAAGAGAGAGAAAAGGCAAAAAAAGATAATATATATAGGTGAGGAAAGCCAATAAAAATTGCTTACCAAGGGAATTTTGAGATATTCCCCAATACTATCATTAAATGGAATATAAATTTCTTGCATGATCAGGAAAAAAATATATTTTTTCATTATTATTATTATTATTTTGTTTTATTTTGGTTTTTTGTTTTTGAGACGAGGTCTGACTTTGTAGTTCAGGCTGGTCCAGAACTCAGCCTTAAACTCAACAGTCTTCCTGCCTTTTGCCTCCAGAGTGCTGGGATTACAGGCATGAGCCACCACGCCTGGCACTGTGGTATGTGGTGCTGGTTGCTAGTGAGCAGTATTGTTGTATGTGGTTACTGGGAATCGAACCTGGGATGTTGCACTTGCAAGGCAGGCACTGGAACTACTGAGCTAAATCCCTGGCCAAGAAGAGAATTTTTAAACTGACACAAATCTGTAGGATTTCTTTACCTCAATACAAATAATTGAGTTAGAACATATTAGATGAAGACTAGAAAACGCACTTGCACTGGGTGATGGTGAAAACCCAGTATATCAAATGACATAGGCTACAGCCAGAGCAATGCCTGGCTAGAGAGTTTAGAAATTTGCTGGGTGTATTGAGCCAGAATCCCAGTTTGCAGATAAAACGGGCAATATTAAGAAATTTGTCCAAAATTGTTTAATGGAACTAAGATCTCAAAGCCAAGAACCCCTGATTCCAAATCATATGCAGATTATTATGACATTTGTACCATCATTTCTGTGATAGAAGTTCTACTACTTTTCTTCCTAGGAGCCAGATATAAATTTGAAAGCTCTTCAGAATAAAGATATGGATGACCCATTGACAATTCTGAAAGCAGTCTTACTACAGGTAGAGTGGGGAGTATGTGTTTGTGTTTATTTAAGGATATCATTAGATTAGATTCTGTTTCCTAAAATGAAAAGTGTCGACTTAAATCATATCTCCAAAGGCTTCGTCTCACGTAAAGTAATACTATGAAATATTGGAGGCTAGAGATGAAATCTATGAATTTTGAGGAGCTACAGCTCATTAGAGAACAGTTACATATTACTGTCTTTTAGAACTTGTTGTACTTGAAATATTCAGATAAAACAGTCTATTTTACGCTTAAATATTTCTTCTAAAAGTCAAAAATAATGTCAGAAATTGACAAAACCTCAGGTTATTTCTCTTTAAATAGTTAAACCGTGATGCCTAGAAAGTGGCAAAATTCCAGTTTTCTAAATTGAGGCAGGCTTAAGGTACTATTTTTTTTTTTTAGTGTACAATAACTGTAATTAATCCACTTACCATGTTTGTATTTTTTTGATACATTCAATTTTTCGATCTCTTTCAATTTCTGCTGCATTTATTTCTCACCAGATTTTCTTAAGTGATTTTGTATTTTTTTCATAAGGAGAAGAATAATCCAATTCCTGTTGATCAGCTAGGCCAGAAACTCTTGAAAAAGATAGGAATATCTTGGAACAAGAAATACAGAAAGCAGCATGGACCACTGCGAAAGGTACTGAGTGCCACTGATGTTGGAAGTCCTAGTCCCAGAAAATTTCTTATGGCCCCTACTACAGACCTTCGGTGGCAGACATTTGAAAGAGATGAGTTTAAGGTCAGCGTGGGCTGCTTAGCAAGTCTTAGGGCATCCAGGGCTTAGTATAGAGCAAGGCCTTCTCTCAAAGAAAGTAAATTAGCATTTTTACTTAGAGGTTGTAATTTAGCTGTTACTTCTTGTTAGTTTTTAGTTTTGGTTTTTTGCTTTTGTTTATTGAGACTAGATACTTAGTACATAGCCTAGGCTGACCTCAAGACCCTGTGCCTCAGGGGCCTGAATGCCAGGATTACGGGTATGGACCACGAGGCTCGTTTAAATTACTTAATACATATTACTTTATAAATTATCAAGAAGTAAACACAGAGATGCAGTGTCCACTCTGGAGGAAGGAGGGTATTGCTGCCACCCACCCCTCCCTGCCAGCTATCATGGGCGCCAAGCATCTGGGCATCCCCTCCACACAAGCTAGAGTGGAATGGAACCAAGGTCTCCTATGCAGCAGCCTCGCCCACTTTGTGGAGGAAGTAGGGGTTGAACTGCGATTCCCATGTTTCTAATGGGCTGTCATCCCCCGCCACCCCCCAGAGCACTGCTCCAGTTCTCTTGCCACTTGCAGTCTCGGGCTCCACCCTGTCCAGAGCCTCTGGCTTGGGAGCCAGGCCCTTAGAGTGGCCACAGTCACATGCACCACTGCCGGCTTCTTACCCACCTTCCGTCGCCATCCTCTCATGGCCCCTGGCAGGAACAGAACTTCCCCAGCTTCCACCAGTTTTTACCTGCCTCTAGCTCCCTGCCTCTCCCAGGACCTGGGGTGAGAGGGAACAAGAGGAGGCTTGGAAGAGAATTGGGCCCTTCCTAGGGGAGAAAGGGAGAAAGAAAAACCTAAACCAGTCTTTTTTGGCTTGACTCTCTAGACTTCAAAGAGAAACAGCTGGACCCAAAGCGGCCCCACCCCCACCTCGCGCTGTCTTCCTTTATTACCTCCTGGCTGGTTTGCCAAATGTGTTGGGTAACCAGTAGGTTTTTTTCTAGGCCCTTGCTGTCCCAATCAAAGAACTGGGCAGCACAAGTGATATGGGTCAAAGTCTAATGCTTATTTAAGGCAGAAGAAGTGCTCGGCAAAACAAAGTGGTCTGAAGTGAACACAGGCCAGTTAGAGTAGGAAATGAAGTACTGCATGATCTGAGTCCTCACTGTCAGAGGGAGGGCAGGAACATCAGCAGCCGTGGTCACTGTCTTTGGCATCCTCTTTCTGATGTCAGATCTAAACCATCCCATCAAAAACCTACGTACTCCAGCCATAAGGTTAATATCAGATACAGGGTTTTGCTTGATCTCCTGCCAGAAGATTGGTATCAGGTGCAGGGCTTTGTTGAGCGTGTGAAGTTCCTGAGCCAGAAAGACTGAAAACAGCATTCCCTACTTGGTATTAGATGCACAGCTTGGCTCAGTCCCGTGAAGATCTTGTGCCAGAAGAATTGAAGCCAGCGTTCTCCTTGATTAACAGGTCATGCCCAGTTGTCCCAGCCACTTTATTAAGCCTTAGTCTTCAGCCTCAAATGGTTTTCCCCTCCTACCGTTTAGCAAAAAAAAGTTGAGAAATAGTCTTTAGGGTTGCAAGTTAAGCTTATATATGCCCTGATTTCCTGAATTTAACTATCATCTTCCAGAACGTACCATAAAATTAAAAGATAGCTAAGGCTTATAATTACTACTTTGTTACAGCAGAGTCTGCATTGTTAGTTTTAAATATGATAATGGTACATTGTGTGATTGCCATAGTTTTATGCTTTCTTTAGATTGTTTTTAAATTTTTCAAAAGTATGTTCTGCACAATGGGTTTCATTTAAATACTATTTTTAAAAAAACAGTGTTGGGTATAGAAATCATTTTCCGATTGTGGTTTGGCACCTCTGTCCCTCGACCTAACAGTTGAACAGTGTCCAATTTTTATTAAATGTCTCTTATTCTGGAGCAAGTCACCCCCACCTGTGGTCATAGGCAAAAATAAAGGTGAAGTTTAAAAATCTAATCCCAAAAAGAAAGAAAAAATAATTTTTATGAAATCTGATTTTTAAAAACATTTTTAACTTAATATTTGTTTCTGTGCAGTTCTTACAGCTCCATTCTCAGACATTTCTACTCAGTGCAGATGAAACTACAGTTAGTCTACAGAAGAAGTTTTCTCTCCAGGCTGAGTCTGATTTCCAAAATAATGGGCAACAGAGCCTCCAGATGCTGTCTTCAGAATCCCCAGCATTAAATGATAACACCACCAGTCCCCATTGGTTTGATATAAATGATTCCAAAGTCCAACCAATCAAGGAAAAAGATATTGAACAGCAATTCCAGGGTAAAGAAAGTGCTTACATGTTGTTTTATCGGAAATCTCGGTTGCAAAGACCACCTGAAGGTATGGAACGTAAAGTATTCCTGTTATTTAGTGACTATAAAGATAAACATAGAAAGCTGTTTGAATTTTTCCACTTTTAAAAGAAAACTTATCCTAAGAACATTTTAAAATATTTTCATCCTAAGTAATATTTTAAATAACTAACATAACATGCCAAGTGAAATATAACAATTTGTCATTTTATGTAAAGATTATATATTTCTAGTCAACTTTTTCCACTGTAATTGGAGGTCATGATTGATTTTCTTTGATTTTTGTAATACTGCATTTTCTTCTTGGGCTGGGTGTGATGGTGCATGCCTGTAATCTCATCTCTCCAAAGGCTGAAACCAGAGGATTGCTGTAAGTTCAAAGCCAGCCAATAACACTAGTGAGATCCTCTCTCAAAATACCTTTCCTTCTAGGGTTGGCAGACTTAAGTACAGTTGTGCTGTGTTCAGGCTTGTCAATCCACCGTGTTGCCTTTGAGTTATATAAGGGGCCTTGGTCTTACTTTCCAATCTTCATTTTCCTGTTTCTTCCTTTCTGAGAAGATATTAGTCCCTGAGCACTCACAGTTTCTTAGAAGCACCGCATAGTATGAGAGAGCTCATACTATGGAGTTTAATACTTGCGGCCTGTAATAATGAATATTTTTTAACGAAAGCTGTTAACATGAATTATAAATCAAGATTTTTTGATTATTTTCCATAAGTCCTTTCGGAAGTAAAAAATTCATAGTAGGAAAACTTTTTAGACTGTGTATCTATCATTAAAGATGAAGAGAACCTTAGAGAATGAGGGTAGTATTCATTTTTTATGAAGAATAAGAACAAAGCAGTTACTGATTTGCATGGGAATCAAAGGAAATTAACTTGCCACATCTGAAACAGTTATGTAACTGTGCTGTTAACTAAAAAGATTTTGTATTTTTCTGGGAGGGAAAAATCAATAGGGGATTAGTTCCCATAGAAATGTTGTGGATCAAAATTCATAATGACAGTAATATATATTAATAGAAAAAGTATTTTTGGGTGGAGTATTATTCTATTTTACTGACTTAAATTTTGGTATGCCCATAATTGGTCATTACCATAATTAGAATATGTAAAAAATGAGTTTTCCATTTAATTTAGGAATTTAATAGAGACCAAGCCAAGATCTTGATGGGCTTTGTAGGTATGAAGGGACAGAACTTCATAAAAGTGATTTTAATGTTCACCTAGAGAGATAAAGTAATGACAGTGGAAGAAAGGATTACTGAGAAGTTTACTTTATCTGTAAAAATATAAAGCGGAAATAATGAGGATACAGTAGGGTTAATGTCAAGAGTAGACAGATAACTAAAGTAGAACAGTAAACCTGGGCATTGATCTAACTATATCAGAGATTTTTAACCCCCGGTAAGCAAGATGGCTATTCAGATAAATGGGAAACTGAATTACTCAGTAAATAAAACTGGGAAATTGGTTGTTGCTAAGGAAATAACCAAAGTACTTTCCGCAGTTCTAGTAGGCACTTCAATTAAATAATAGCTCTTTTCAGTAGGAAAATAACCTTAAAATATAAAGACTTTTCTAAGGTTAAAAGCAGACAAAAAAAAATTAGGAAAAGCAGTATAAACTTCAAACAGAATTTAAAAGCAGATGACCAGTTAATCAAAAACAGTAAAATGTATGATCAGTTTACCTTCCCGATGTTAATAGGTATCATGGTATTCAGTATGTATTCTTGAGGAAAGGATGTAAATGAGCAAATGTACAAGCTAAGAAATCCTGTTTGTTAAAAAAATTTTTTTTTTTTTTTTTTTTAAGGTTTTTTGAGACAGGGTCTCGCTTTGTGGTTCAGGCTGGCCCTCAGCTCAGCCTCAAACTCACATCACAATCCTCCTGCCTCTGCCTCTCGAGTGCTGGGATTACAGGCGTGAGCCACCACGCCCGGCACTGTGGTATGTGGTACTGGTTGCTGCTGGGTATGGGTCTCCACACCCAGTATTGTTATGTGGTTACCGGGGAATCGAACCCGGGCCCTTGCACTTGCAAGACAGGCACCGGAACCACTGAGCTAACTCCCCAGCCCTGTTAAAAAAATTTTTAACCTAACCGTAATTAGAAAAACTTGAAACAGCAGCAAGATACCACTTTTCCCCTATCATGTCAGATTATTTCTGTGAATCTTGCTAGACACAGTGGCACAACTTGACATTCATAGAAATCTGAATTGATGTTTCTTCCGCATCTGATAAGTAGATAAATTAACACAAACAGTTGAGTGTGCATATTTAAAAGCCTTAAAACTGTTGTACCTTCTGAACCAGTAACTCTCACAAATCTTTGTTGAAATAGAACTGTATTTGAATATTTGTACTCAAAAATGCTTGTTGACTCCATTATTTTATAATAGTGACTAAGGAGGACCATCTTCACGTATAACAAAAACATGGAATGGATTAATTACACCAGGTATAATAGAATGGCCTGTTACCTAGTCATTTAAGGCTGTGAAAAAATATAGCATGTGAAGTGAAAATCCAAGTTACAAATACATAACCATATTTGTTTTGTAAAAGTATATGTGGGTATATATTTGTTTTAGGAGTGAGATTACAAGTACAGTATCTATTAGTTTTTAGAAAATAATTTCCAGAATTTTTATACTAACCAGTTATTACATTTATAATCAGGATACAAATAGTGAGCGTTCTTTCTTAAAACGTACTTAACAAAAGATGAAGAAGTGCAATTCCTCTAGCATACCTTAAAAAGCTGCCTGCGTGTCATTTGATCTTGGAAAACAGCTCCAGGGAAGAGCCTTACTCAGACGGCTAGTTAGTTGCAGCTTTCCCAGCTCCCAGCACCTCCTTTTCTGTCTTCAAACTGCCTCTCAGCCCCCAGATGTGATGCAGTCGACACAAGCTAATGGGAAGTTGTGTTCACAGCTCGAGCTAATCCGAGATACAAGGTTCCCTGTCACTTGCTGAAGGAAATGGATGCAGCCAACATGGAACTACAGAGGAAAAGGTGATTTTAAGTTACTTTCAGAGTTTGAGTAGTTTTTCTGGGAATGGAAGTCTAATTTAGGTTTAATAATTAAAACTGAAAAAGAAGGTCGGGAATTTAGCTCAGTGTTTCTGGGGCCTGCCTTGCAAGGGCAAGGGCCCGGGTTCGATCCTCTGTAACCACATATCACAGTGCCAGTCGTGGAGACTCATGCCCACCAGCAATCAGAACCACGTACCACAGTGCCTGCCAGGTGTGGTGGCTCAACCTATAATCCCAGCACTCGGGAGGTAGAGGCAGAGGATTGCTGTGAGCTCAAGGCTGAGCTCAGAGCCAGCCTGAAAAAAAAAAGTGAGACCCTGTCTCCAAAAAAAAACTAACAAAGAAAAAATAGCCAAATATTTACCTGCTGAATTTTTATAGTAAATTTTTCATTTACTTTGATATTTTCCTTGTCTGTGAGAGTGACATACTAACAAAACAGCCATTGCTCAGTAGGAATCACAACCTAAAAACGCTTAGAGGAGCCAATAGGCGCTCAGGTGGGTAGATGAATTCTGTAAAGACAGGTTGTCATTAAAACCACCCTGACCGTAGAGCAGTGGTGGAAACTTATTTGTAGTAATGACAGATGAGAAGTGGGCTGATTTTCATAAGGAAAGATAAAAACTCTAGACACTGTTGGATGTATGTCAGTCTTGGACAGTATCCTGCAATAGATTCTTACAGAGATGGCTGCTGAGAACTTAATGATCTCACCATTTTCTTTGGGAGCCTCACATTGGACCCTGAAAACTGGTTCTTTATTTGCTCTCTGATAGTCAGTAGGCTAATGTGTAGGGAAATAGATGTTTCCATGGGCTTCTTGTGTACCCTAAGGGCAAATTTTGTGACAGAGATGTTTTCAACACAGTGTAAAAAATAACCTGTGTAAGTAGTCCAGATTAGAAGTTGGCATTTTGAAGGGGAAAAAAATAACCCAAGGAGTTTCGTCAGCCAGTAAGGTCTGTGTGGTCATGAGGAAAGTTACTACTCCCTTTGACCATGTTAATGAAATGTATCTGAAGTCCTGGGTCATGGTGACAGCACCATCCCAGCTCTGCCCTGTCATGAATCCTGAAGCTCGAGTTTGGTGTCAGATTTTGCGTCAGTTGAGTGGAGTCAGAGGTCAGCTGTTACTCCAGCACAGGCTGTGGTGCACACCACCCTTGAGAACACACACTTGGGAAGGTGGTGCTAGTGACTGGAAGAGGAGTCCAGTGGAAGTCAGGATGACGCAGAAGTACCAACTTCCTTCCTTTCACAAGTATGTGAGCACGTGTGTAGCATTTTTCCATAGCTCAAGAGTGGGAGATTTCAACTTACAGCATTTGTGCAGAAAATGTAGTTCATATTGTACAGTCCACACAGAAACACTTTTCCCTAGAATTCATGGTAGTAATTAGCATTATATGTTTGCTAATTCCTGGACTCCTAAAATGAATCATTTTGCTGATGGAAGAAAAGGGTGTTATTTAGGTAGAATGAAGAACTATATAAATCATATATTTTGGGTTTGCAATAAAGTATCTTATAAAAACATAACATTTTATGTATTTTTTATGCCTCTAACAAGAGAAGAATGTGATTCTGCAAACAATAGTATTGAATTACATCTCCACGTGGGCCCTTATTATCATTTCTTCAATGGAGCTCTGCATCCAGTAAGCGGTCAGACAGAAAGTATGTGGGATTTGACCTTTGACAAAAGAAGAACTTTAGGAGATCTTCAGCAGTCTATATTTCAGGTAACTTAGTGTCGCTGTCCTTTTGGGGTAATGGAAGCTTGGACCGGGAGGGATGAGGCGAATGAACTCACACTGCAGACTTCAGGGAGACTTCCAGAGAACACTTCCACTTTTACTAAGCAGTATACACAGTTATAAAGTAAACGGCAGGGAGAGTAACCATGCGGGTCCATCGTGGATTGGTTGAAGCACGCAGAGGTGGGCAGTCGTACAGGGTGGCCATGGATTGATTGCTTGGTTCTGGCTGAGGGAGGAGTCGCGTCAAAGCGGGCCGGGCTGAACTCCAGACGGCCCCAAGCCAATTTCTGTACATCAAGACAGGTGTGCTCACCCCGCTGTTATTTTCTCTATGTGGTAGGAGACATACATGCAGTGTTCTTGACCCAGCCAAGCCTGGATTTCTCCTTCAGTTTACCCTTTCTTAATTGAGACATGTGGGTCCATCTTGAGCCAGCTTCTCCATTTCATCTTTTTTAGGTTATAGTTGCTTAGGAAAAGTCTTGATTAGCACCTACCAGTAGATAGAAGGTAAAACAAATGTTCTGTCCTTATTAGTAATCCTTTTAGGGAGGCTTCCCACGTACTTCCTGCCAGCAGCTTTTCAAGTGGAGAATCAGGCCACTTATTTTGGAGGCCAGAAAACATAAAGTTATCATTTGGGAAAATAAAGGAAAGAAAATTGTCTCTCAAAGGGGATGAAAATAATGTTCAGCCTATTGCTTAAAATGACAATCATTAAATAAATAAAAGCAATTTTGTATCTTCTAGTTTAAAATAGCATTTATTAATAAGATTCTTTACATCCCCCGCCCTTCTTTTTTCATTTTGAGACAAGGTCTCACTGAGTATGCAGATTGGCCTTGGGCTTGTGATCCTCTTGCCTCAGCCTCTTAAGTAGCTTGGGTCATAGACATGTGTCATCACGTCTGGCTTGCTCTTTCTTTTCTGTTTTTTGCCATGTTAGGGATGGAACTCAGGGCTTCGTATATACTAGCCAAACTTCCTCTGAGCTATATCCCAGACCTCTTTGTAATGTGACTTTGAGATAGTCTCACTGAATTGTCTCAGCTGCCTCAGTTGCCCTGCTGCAGATTCCCAGTCTCCCTGCTTCAGCCTCCAGTAACTGGAACTCCAGCTGTGTGCCACCACAAATGCCCTGATAAGATTCTAAAGTGAAGAAAAATTCCTACTGGTCTCTAAGTAAAAACAGATGTTCTTCTATACATTCTCCAAATAATTTGTCCAGCAGTTTGAGTGATAATAACAACAGTACTGCTCTTTATTTCGCCTACAGTCCTTCCACATAACTTACGCAGTGTAGTTCTTTAACTTTGTAAGGTTAAGTTGACTCCATTTTAAATATGAAATAAATGATAATTAAAGGTCAGAGTATTGCCTGTGTTGAGCTTTCATTTTCAGCTATCTCCTCATCTTTTATTTCAGGACAGGGTCTCACTAGGTCACTAAATTATTCAGAGTGGGACTGAATTCTCATGCCTCAGCCTCCCTGAGTGCTGGGATTACATGTTTGTGCCACCACACACAGTTTGGAATCCCTTTTAAATAGGAATTTCTTTTTAAGAGAAATATCTTGTGTTAGTCAACACTAGATAGTAATCCCCTTTCTGAATGAAACTGCTTTGGTGAAATTAACAGAGTCCTCAGAGTCTTAGATCTAGAACCTTCACATACGTAGTAATGCCACATCTAGATTTACAGGGGAAGACTTCCTTTCAGGTGTAACTAGAATGTCAATGTGGACTGAAGCTGGTATTGCATTTCCCTGAGCAATGCTCATGAATCAAATGAGCGTGGCTCGTGGAGGCACATACTCCCTGCTGAACAGCCTGCTTCCTCCTGAAAGCAGCCTTCCCCTGGTCTCAGTAGAGTTGTTTAGCTGTGTGTGCCAAAGTCTTCAGCCAGCAATGGATGAGATTAGCCACCTTTAGATGCCATCGATTTAACAAGAATGTCTTATTTCCAACTGTTTGATATTGGTAAAGATGGAAGGATTCGTGTGCTTGCTCCGTGTGTAAATTGGCACACTGCTGTTCTTGTTAAACCTGGAAACATGCCACTGATGTTATTTTTCATTATTCTTTTATTGCATTGTCTTCAGCTGTTAGAATTTTGGGAAGGAGACATGGTTCTTAGTGCTGCAAAGCGTGTTCCAGCTGGACTTCACATTTACCAGAAACTCGATGGTAAGATGAATATGAGCACAGCAACTCAGTTCAAAAATTGGTATTTTTGTGGTTTTCACCCACAATTTAGCTCTGTGCCAGTCCTTCCCCTACTTACTGCCACTTCTTAACTGCATAGTTTGTCATCATATTGCAAATTTTTCAAAAAAGAAATAATTTATCCCATTTGTAATATATCCTAAGTACCTATTTCCTTTAAATCTCGAAGTGATAACAGCCATTGTGTTTTACTTACTGTAAATAGGTTTATTTTAATAGGTTTAAATATTGTAAAGGTTTAAATAGGTTTATTTTAATTCACAGCTTATAGGGGTTTCACTCATAGTCTGTTGGCCCTGAGGCAGAGGAGTGTAGCCGAGGCAAAAACAATCCGTGGTAGGGTAGGCAGGAAAGAACAAGCTTTCCTTTTTTCCCTTTTTCTTCTCTCTAGGCTATAAGCCTATTGATTGATGCCACCCGTATCGAGGGTGGCTTTTCCTCTAGTGAACCCATCATCTGCACCCAGAACTATACAAAACTCATTGTGGACTAATCCAGTCCATGATCTAGTCTCTCCCAAAAGCCTGCTTATAGCTTTGAGGAGACATCTAGATAGAGGCCATAGCATACGGGTAGCATTTGTTTTGGGTCTTCCTGTGCCAGATACTATGATAACTGTTCTATACTAATTTATCTCATTTGGTTTTTACAACATTCTTCTATCCCCATTTTATAAATGAGGAAACTGAGCTTAGAGACTCGACACATACAAAGACATGTAGCTGGCCAGTGGGGGAAGCTGGATTGCATGGTGCCTATCACAGTGATACGTGCTTTGAGTGAGGCTGGCCTTTGTACTTAACTGACTTATCCTGCCATTGTACTCACAAAAGGACATGAGCTTTTAAAGTAAAAATAAAAATGATGTCGAGTGTGATGCCATATACCTGTAATCCCACCACTTGGGATGCTGAGGCAGGAAGATCACTGCAAGTTCAAGGCCAGTCTGGGCTACATACCAAGACCCTGCCTCAAAACACAAAAATAAAATAAAATATTTAAGTGGTGTCAAATGATAATAGAATAGAAAACCATCCCAGGATCAGGGATTTAGCTCAGTGATTCCAGCATCTACCTAACAAGCACAAGGTCCCAAATTCGATCCCTGGTACTACATACCACAGTGCCGGGCATGGTAGCTCACGCCTGTAGTCCCAACACTTAGGAGGCAGAGGCAGGAGGATTGCTGTGAGTTCGAGGCTCGCCTGGGCTACATAGTGAGTTCAGAGCCAGCCTGAACTACAAAGCGAGACCCTGCCTTTAAAAAAAAAAAAAAAAAACTGTCCCAGCCCCTCCTTTGGCTAAAAGATTTCTCATGGACTTGCTGATAATGTCATCTTCCTAGGAAATGAACTGACATTGTGTGAAGTTGGAATTGCTGATGGGGAAGACATCTTTGTGTGGAATGGAGTAGAGGTAAAAAAATAAGTACTGAAAAAATATTCATGATAGTGTTTTTAAGTGGGGCACAAGGATCAAGGGCATGGCCACCAGCTCTGCTGGCATCGGACAGAGGCAGAGCTTGGAGCAGCAGAGTGAGTTCTCAGCGTCATAGCAGTGAGGAGCAGCTTCTCAGCCCTTTGTGGCTAGTTCGAGTCCTTCTCCTGTGTTTCCCAGGCCTTGTCGTCAGCACAGATAATTCGTAAATATCTAACTCCCATCCAGATTTTTCTCCTAAGAAAGAAGAAAAACTTTCAAAAGAAACCTAAAGTTATTCCTCTCATACTAAAAGGCACTTAAGAAAATTTTATTTTATTTGGAGGAAATGAAAGTTATTCTACCAGAGCAGTCTTTTATCATGCTGTGATGCTGAACTGGCAAATGTCAACCACACTGGTATTGTCTGGATATTGTTGCAGGTTGGCGGTGTCCATGTCCCAACTGGTGTTGACTGTGAGCCCCTGCTGTTGCACGTTCTTCATCTAGAGACAGGCAGTGACAACAAAAGCCGTGGACAGCTGGTAGAGTCTCCACATGTCTTTCCAGCCAACGCAGAAGTGGGCACTGTGCTCACAGCCTTGGCCATCACGAAGGGCACTATCCTTACACACAGTGCTCGGTCTGCAGAGGAAGAGCGCTGGACTGCTATTCCCCAGGAAGACATGCAGAAGACATTCAGGGAGCATGGCCTCAGGGATGGAAGCTCAGTTTTAGTTCAGGATTCTTACAGTGATGATACCAGGTAACTCACTAAAAAGAGTAAAAGGGAGACTATTTCCAAGTCATTCCAGTTGCCATCTAGGACAGCAGTGGCACGCGTATTGCCGCAGACTGGCAGCAGGCCGTTTGTATCACCGGAAGCTCTACAAGGCTCACTGTCACTGATCTAGCAGAACGCTAAAGCTTTATTTTAATAGAGCCAAGTGTTTATTTCTACATATTATATTCTAAATACTATTTTAGGCTATGCAACTTAGAGAAAAAAAAATATAAAGTTATATATATATATATATATATATATATATATATGTATATATATATTTTTTTTTTAGTAAATGTGTCAACAAAATTATGCAGGTATCCCTGGTTTTTAGACAAGATATAGTCTAAAGTAGTTGGTTAGTGATGAGGAAAAAAATCCTTTCAAATGAATTCTGATATTAAAACCAATTATAAAATGAAAAATACGTTTTCATAGAGAAAAAAAATTTTTATTTATTTATTTTTTTTGACACAAGGTCTTGCTTTGTAGTTCACGCTGGCCATGAGCTCACTATGTGCCCCAGACAAGCCTCGAACTCACAGCCATCCTCCCACCTCTGCCTCCCGAGTGCTGGGATTAAAGGCATGAGCCACCATGCCCGCCATTGTGGTAGTTACCAGGGATCGAACTAGGGACCTTGCACTTGCAAGGCAGGCACCGAAACCACTGAGTTAAATCCCCGACCCAAGCCAAGAAAATTTTTGAAATTCTTCATGAGGAAGTTTTTAAGATCATGGTTAAATTGTTTGGATATTCTATTAAAAGAGACCCATAAAGTGATGCAGGTTTCCCTTGATAATCCCTGTGTGGCTCCTGAGAGTTTCCCAGCTGCCCACGTAGGGCAGCTACTTGAATAGTTACCTCTTGAATGCTGTAGTCATGCTTAGACCTCCAGAGTGCTGCCCTGCCCCTTCCGGTGTGTTCCTATCTGGGACCGTATAGTCTACAGTCAGTGTGTCCTACACTGTGCCCCTCCGCCATGTGTTGATAGTGACGTTAGACTTTTACAGCCCTGCCCAATCATCACTGCCAGTACCCTTAGGGTGTAAACACTCTGTATATTTGTTTATAGTGGCTTGGACCCTGAGAATCAGAACCCGTGTGCACTGACTTTGTTTTGTGTTACATTTCTCACTGTTACTCTTTTGGATGAGTGTTTTGCAGACATGTGTTTCTTCTTCTTGTTTATAATGAAGTTTATATTCCTTTATAAAAGGTAATCACATTTATTAGGATGTGGGAAATAAAACACAGCAGCCCATTTCCAACTGTACATTATCGATCACTGTTAGCATCCAGTAACTTTCCTTTTCTTCTAAACTAAATTATTATTTTGAAGGGTTTTTTTTCAATCTTTCTGAGCATAATAATAATTGTTCTATAGGGAATAGCTGCCCAGCTTTCCCTCCCTCACCACGTTTGTAGACTGCGAGCCTCATGATGGCTGTGTAATAATGTTTCTGCCTTGTCTGTGCCCTGAGCAGGCAAGATAAGGTAGCAGAAAAATGCAGGGATTTGGGAACTCGCTGCCTGGCCGTCTCCCAGCTTTGCCACGTACTAACAGGACGGCCTGGGCAGTTATTTCACCTCCTTGTGTTCAGTTCTTCTGCAAAATGGAGATAATAACTTTACAGAGAGTTGTGGGAATTAAAGAATTAAGTGCCTACTAAATGTGTGCATATAGCAGATGTTGCTGTTTCAGTGAACATCTTTGTTGTCATCATCATCTAGTTTCCAGTGTTTTGAGGTGGTCCTCAGGGTATGTCCGTGCTTAAGACTTTATTATGTTTAAGATTGCTGCCTTGAAGTGGGTGGCCAGCATGGAGAAACCAATAAAGAGTAAAATTAAGTCTCAGGACTCTCAGAGTCACTCCCTGGAGGGACCTCTGATAGCCTGGACAGTGCCACTGTGAGCTAGGAAGAAGTCATTTGGTCCACAGGGACTCTCTGTCTGGAGGAAGGAAAGACACTCTATTGCTAGCCACTAATATAAAACTTGACAATGGAAATACAAGATAGGATATAAATGATGCACATGACACCCCTCCCATGTGACTCTTGGGTCCAGTCTGCAGGACTGTACATAGCTGCCCTCTCGTAAGACTAAATCTCAGTCCTGAGAGGTGGGTGGACCCTAGTACTTGATAGTCCAGGCTGGCCCTGATCTTGAGATCATCCTCCTGCCTTAACCTCCCGAGTGCTGGGAAAAGGGTATGAGCCTCGACAGCCACTGGGCCCTTGTATTCTGTTAAAGCTCCCGTGGAGATTTCCATGTGCAGGTGGAAGCCAGCAGCTGCTTGCTTAGGTACAGCACTGCTTCCGAACCATGGCAGCAAATCATTTATGTAAGTCAAAACCCATTTGGTGTCCTGGACACAAACTCCTTGCACTACCACTTGACCTCAGTGAAAAAGACAGCTGATTTTCATAGAGGTGGCCCAGTAGAATGTGGCCACCGTTCATTATTACTTTATGGGACAGAGTTTTGGAAATTGTGCCTACGGAAAAGGACTGATTTTCTGATCAACAAAACCCCCCTGTAAAGACACTTTTTTTTTGTTTTAGGGCCTCACACATACAAGGCAACTTCTGAACACATATTTTCAAATGTCTTTTTCTCTATAGTCTCTTGCCCCATGAAGGGAAATGGATCACTGGTATAAATGAGGTTGACTGGCTCGAAGTTAAAAATCTGTGCCAGTTAGAATCTGAAGAGAAGCAAGTTAAAATATCTGCAGCTGTTGACACGGTGAGTAGACCTTGATGTTCAGCTAATGTTTCGTAGTTCACATTTTTATTTAGAAAGCAGCACATTGATCTTTCAGAGTATTTGTCTGGACAGATTTCCGGATCTTGAGAAAAGCAACT
>PVIR01008514.1:0-56532 GCA_004026965.1 Petromus typicus
ATTTTATATTAAATCATATTAAATTTATATACATATATAAATTCTGAGTGAGAAAAGGGCTTCCACAAAACTTGTCAATTCTTAGAATGACAACAAAGGGTTATCATTGTAGTTGAATGTTACAAGTATTTGACATTTATTTAAACTAGACGTAAAACAAAGGAACACAAATTTAAACTTTGCCAAAATTTAGCCACTTATGTTTCATTTTTCTGAGAACTTACTGAGCATGAAGCTAAGACACTCTGTGCTTTTTTTTTTTTTTGCTTATTGAATGTTAAAATGTAAGTGATTTTTATTTGATAGAAAAGGAATTGTGATAGAATCTTCACAGACTAAGCTAAAATCTAAAATAGTTCTTAGAAGAATGAACTAAAAAGTAATCTTGACTCTAAAGAGATTTTAAATGTGTTCTCTTGAATACATTAACAATCAAATTATATCATGTTAAACACATGTATGATCATTGAATTATTTAATACAAAATGTTTTATTTTAAAATTACTCCTTAATTTTGTTATAAAATATTATACATGTGAACTGAAAATGAGAAAACAAGAACATAAAGCTACTGAACATTTTGATGTAAATTTCAAGTTAAATAATCACATTTCCCTGTCCTAAGGACCCTATCTGCTTCAGAGAAATGTGTATGTTCCTTAAACACTTGAGATTTCACTTTCACAAAAATATTTTACCACTTCCTCTATTTTTAAAAAATACTTGATTCACCCCTTACTAGACAGATAGCTACCTTCCCTGCACCAATATAAGTCTTGACAAATAAATGTTAAAATTTTCTTCTTACTTTTGAGATCTGGTCTTAAAAATTGTCTGAAATCTAAACACCTCCGATTTTATTCTTTTTTTTTCTTTGTGGCTAGCTATTAAAAATAAATCTTCAGTTAAAGAATATAGGAAAATATTTTAAAGTGTTTAAAAACATATAATATGTGTATAAATATGTGCATCCAATTCACTAATAAAATGTTGTACAAAAGAAGAAAAGATAAATAGACTTTAGCATGGGATTCTGTTTTCTAAGAGATGGAGAGCTTTAATTCATAACAATAAGTACATTTTATTCCCCTGACAGAATACCTGTATTTGTCTTGAAACTCATTAAAATGACAGTATGTTCAGGGAATGTAATTTAACCTTTAATTAAAATATCATTATTGAAATTTGTTATTCTAATGAGACAGCTAAAAGAATTAATTGCAAGTAAAAGAAATATATAACAACCGTAATGTGTGATAGATTTTAATTAGATAATTATAAATATATGACAATTATGTCACAAAAATTATAGCATTATATTAAAGTTATCTTAAACTATAACATGATTATAATAAAATAGTAGTTATTCACTCATAGTAGTTGTTGAATATGCTAATAGCATATTAAAATCACAACCGATAGTATTAACACTTGAAATATTGTATTCAGTATATAGTAAATAATTTAAAGAGAACTCTTTAAAAGAATACATTAATGATTCTTAATAATAACTTGCTGAAAATTCTTTTTAAAATTAATTATGTATATATTTTATATGCTGATTAGAACACTATTCTTAGTGTACTTGACATATCATATTAATTCATCTATTTGAAAACATTTGGATAAAATATCTGTCACAAAATCTGACATGGATGTGTAAATACCACATCATTTCTCTGGTATGAGGAACTGAAGGTTTAAAATAGTTCTAAAATGTATGTATAAATGTATTAACAGGAAGAAAATATTCAAAAGGAAAAGGGAAAAGGGTGTAAGTGAAGAAGAGAAAGAAAAAAATTGATGTCTAAAAAGGAAATGAAGCTATGTATATAGAGGGTAGGGGGTTTTAGGTGGGATAAAGGAATGGAGAAAAAAGAAGTAAACTGTGTCATGTTCTGGTACAAATTCTCAGTGGTGATTGTGATCATAATATACCTGGTACATAACAAAATGTACCAAGCAAATCAGTCACAAAATACCTATCACGGTTCCATTTTCAGAGCATTTCCAGAGAAAAATAATTTTATTTGATGCAATATCTTTTTTTGTTGAATATTGTTTTGTATCTAATTTGTAAAAAATAAAAGGAATAATTGGAAATAGTTTTATGTTCTTGAATCTGAAGAATATTATAATAGACTTTACAAACAAATAAGTGAAAATAGTAAGGGGTAATCATTAATATTTCAAACCGATAATACAGGAAACCATTGCTACATTTAGAAAAGAAAACTGGGAAATTTAACAGTAGTTTTAATGCTTTTCTTTTAACTTTATATATACTATCATTTTAGAAAAATATAGTATGAGAATATGAAGTTGTAAATGAGTTGTAGTATGTATAGTTGATATTGCAAAGTAGAAAATATTTTAAAGGAAAGAGTGTATGGGTAAATAACGAGGGGAAACGAACGTGGTAATGATAAAGAAAAAAGAAAACAAAGATTGTGTACATAGAGGGCGGAGGGATACAGGGCGGGGTGAAAGGGAAAAAAAATGAGAATAAGTCATGTCATATTCTAGTACAAACTCTTAATGTTGAATGTGATTATCATGTGTATTCATAATGTACCAATAAAGATAATTTTAAAAAGAAAAATAAAGTGTAAACATTAATATTTTCTATTAAAATATGAAAAATTGCAATTGTTCTAAAACATGTTTTATACATAAGAATATGTACATGTAGCCCTGTGTCCCTAAGCAAATGTAGTCAATAGGTTAGGTACATGAAATGTATTTCCTATTTTGTATATTTTCATTTTATGATGGTTGACAAGGATGCAGTTTGATTGTAAGTCAAAGGTCATCAGTGTTGTTGCTTAATGTTCACGAGAGCATGGACTATTTATGTGTGTTTCCCATACTTTTCTCTTTTCTCCCCTTTCATTTTGGATTGGTTATACTGTCGACAAGCATCTAAGATTTTCTACGGCTCGCATTTACTAAGTGTGTTTCCAGCTCTCAAAGAAATATTGCACATTCATTTTCACAAATTCAGGAAATAAGAAAACTTAATTATAATATTATTATACAGTTATATGTGATGTTTACTGATGCAAGTTGATTTTACTATAACTTGAAAAAACATGCACCTGAAAAATGTTTTTGGAAATAGGAATAATGTTTCTTTTACAAGTTCTGTGTAATAACCAAACCAAAGCTGCCAACCAAATGAGCTTATTTATCCTAGCTGAGGTAGACTCATGTGATCCAACCCCAGATAAAGGATAAAGCAAAGACAATATATGAAAACCATTGGAACACAAGAGAGTGTTCTCAAAGGAAATGACAAAAATGAACCGGTGCTTACATCTGCCTGGCTTCCAGATGGAAAGACATCTACAGCACAGTAAGGACAAATCCTGGGCATTTTGGCACCATCTCTGAGATGAATTTATGGAGGTGCAAATCTAAGGAGATCAAGAAGACTACAGTTACTATGGTAGGAAACAGAGTGAAAAGTATAGACAGAGTGGGGAAAGAATTCAGTGTTCAGTTTTAACTTCAGTCGGCACATCTATATTCATCAGAGGATAGATTTTTGTTGTTTTGAGCCACCAAGATTTTTATTTTTGAATTTTTGCAATCGTCTTAGGAAACCAATTCAAGACATTTTGATACAATGCAATATTTAGAAAATTAGTAGATAACTTTAAATGTTTAATATTAATATAAATTTTATGAAACATATTAAAAGTATCTTGTGCTTATGGCAAAATGTACAAATGTTACTAACCAAGCAATCTTGTGTTAACAATTATATGGTGTTACACAAGTGGAGCAGAATCCTAGGGATGAAAGTCTTCTGGGCCTAAATACATTTTAAATATTGCTTACCAGTAATAACATCCTTTATTTACCACATGTTCGATTAATAAATAGTCAAGTGAATATAACAGAACTATTTTGCTTGAAATTTACTCAATAATTTTATATTGATGATATCCATGCCAATTTCAGATAAATGACACCAGTAATGAATAAGAATTGAAAATAATATACTAATGTGTATCTTGCTATCTAAACTTAAAGTCAAGACAACTTTACAAATATTTTTAAGGAGAATAAATAAAGAATGCTACCGAAGGTCAAATGTGACAAAACTGAGAAGACAATAGCAACTGACCATTCTGTGGTACAGATAACTGATTGGGTAAAACTAGAGTAAGAAACACAAGCAGAGAAACGTTCCATCAAAGGACCAGTAAGTGTCTCCTGGATAAGCGCCTCAGACAGATGTCTCATGGCAGTAGTAAATACAAGTCTTTCCAATTTTAAGAGTTTTATTTAATGTATCTGGAATATCCTTTCACTTATGCTTGCAGTAAAGGATGCACGCTTGTTTGACTATCCTCAAAAACTCATATCTCTCCCAAGAATAGCTATTAAAACTTCATAAATTTTTCTGTTAATTGTGTTATTAGGTTAACAAAATCTCACTCATGTGTATCTTGTATATATCACATCTATTTCTTATAGCTATATGTGTTACAGAATTAGATATTGAATTTCCTATACAATTAAATTGATTTTAATTAATTAAATGCATGGATTAAGAAAATTTACATTTTAACTAATATATTTTATACAAGTAGTAAAAAATTAAGGTGTATACATGGGTAGCATGTAGTGTTTCAATATATGTATATATTGTATAATATTCATACAAAAGAAAATGATTTATCTCCTAAAACTTTTAGAATTTCTTTACTTGAATTTTTAAAAGTATACAGCATGTTATTTTCATCTTCAGTTATCGTATTCACAGTAGCATGTCATAATTTATTGGTCCTAACTGGCAATGGCTCAATATCAGCATTTCTGGCCCCTAGAGTTATTTTAAGATCTGATCTGATAATTATTTAGTCTCTGCCGTATCTGAGCCTCATTTTTAAACTTCTTTTGCCTCTTTAAATTTAGTTTCTTCCTATCTTTTCATAGGCCTGTAATTTTTTTTTCATTTTTTAAATTCAGATATGAGATACTAAATGATGGAAAAATAAATACATGTAGAGTGAAATTTTGTGATAATGAGACTAATAGTTACTCTATATTCAGTGCTTGTTATCTTTGTATAAGACCAAGCATTCTACTTCCTCTAATGACTTCTTTCTGTCTCTCTTGTTTTAGGAATTCACTAAAATCTCCTTCATGAATGTCTACTCTTTGCTGCTTTTGCAAATGTAACTCCCTGCAAGACCGCGGAAACTCTATTACCATGGCATAAAAGTGTGTGTGAAAAAGAAATATTGTCTAATCCTTTGATTTGTTCTGAGTCCCAGAGAGCCTGCGCCTGTAGACTGTGATCTTTACAAGTGCGTCTTGTCCTCCCCCGACCCCTTGTCTCTCTCTTTCTCTCCCCTTCTCCCCCTCCACTCTCCTCTCTCCAACAGAGCCAGTGACTCTAGAGATTTTGTTGGGAGTTTCTTACCCTGAAGTCCAATAAGCCTAGTGATATTTTCTTTGCTAAGTATACTTTCTTGTGAAGAATTTCTTGGTATTATTTTTAATGATTATTTTCCCCTGGGAATATTTCAAAATTTAAACAATAACTTTTAAAAACAAAGGCTTTTTCTAGCATCTTAGCCTAACATGAAGAGAATTTTCTGTGAGGATATGTCTAGGGCTCTTGGATGTAAAATCCATAAAAATGTGGGGGTGCCTGAAAACTTATTTTCTAGCTCTTAAATTTATCTGTATTCTCCTCACTTTACTTGAAAACAAAACAATTTTTAAAAACTTGAAATCTATATTAGATTGAAATAGAAGCAAAAGTGAGTATCTGCCCCAAGGCCAGCCTATGTGTGTATTTATGGTCCTTGCACTACGGTGACTACAAAACTGACATGGGTTATGTGGGTCACCATGGTGTGGAATGGCAAATACAGCCAGACATTTCAATAGCTGCATGATTTTGCAAAAAGTCACTGATGATCTGAGTCATCATTACTTCACATATAAATTCAGAAAAATATCTTACCTTAGATGATTTGGTTGTCATATTTGAATAAGAGAATTTGACATGATGCATAATACTCATAATCTATATTTTTTCATATCTTTTCACATTTAATAGTATTGTAAATTAGGAATTACATACTCTTTAGAAATGTAATACATAAAGAAAAGAAAAAAACTTGATAGTTTTAAAAAAGATACAAAGCTTATGCATATGGGGGAGAGGTGGTAAGGTGGACTGGGGAAAAAGGAAAAAATGAGAATCATGATATGTAATATACAGGTGCAAGTTGTCAATGTTAAATGAGATCATATTGTATGTATAAAAACTAAAAATAAAATCAATTTAAAAAGAAATATAGTACAATATTAAATTTCCTGCAAAAATAACATTTTTCCTGTAACTTATTATTATTCAAACATTTTAAAGAATTAATTTTATTGGTACAATTTATATATACATGATAATCACAATCACCATTGAAAGGTTGCACCAGTGCATGCATGGTAGGCCTTAATTCTCATTTTTCGCGCTCACCTGCCCTCTACAAGACCCACTCCCTATGTGTATAAGCTTTGATTCCTTGTTTCCTCTTCTACCATCAAATTTTTTCTTTCCCTTCTTTACTTAACCCTACTCACTTATTTTCTATTTCACAGTATCTATAAACTATTCAAACATTTCCTAAATTAATTATTTTGGGTCAAAATTAAGAATTACATATAAAAACAAGATTAATAAAATAATGTTTATTTCTCACAATTAGGGTTTTTCAAGTCAATAGTAGTTTTAAATCAGGCTGCAGGCCCAGTGAGGTATACAGTTTGACAATGAAGGTAGTATGCATTTTACCTTGGTTAGATAAGGGAAAACGAAATTAGATATTTTGTAACTCTGTGGGAAGTTACATAAAAGCA
This sequence comes from Petromus typicus, assembly GCA_004026965.1. NCBI lineage: Eukaryota > Metazoa > Chordata > Mammalia > Rodentia > Petromuridae > Petromus > Petromus typicus. The sequence goes on from PVIR01008514.1 coordinate 6,883, forward strand.
ATATTTAAGGACTTAATCACTTTGGAGGACCACCCCATTTGCATCCAATATCTTCTGTGAGAAATACCAAAATCATATTTTGGGCATATGTAAATAGTAACTCAATTTTATTTTAAAATATGAACCTTGACACTTAATGATGAAAAGAATAATAAATGCTAAGAATTGCTTAGTAGAATGTGACTGGTTAATGAAGAAGATAAAGAAAATTCTTGTGAAAGAGATAATTGCTTAGAAAGTGTGTCTCTGTGTTTGGGGTATTGTTAGTTGTTTGAAAGTGGCAAAAGTTTTACTTTAAAAATTGAATATTAAAAATAATTTTCAAGTTGAATTTTCAAAGGAAATTCCATTATTATTATGGTTTATAAATCACAAAACCATATACATAAAGACATATTTATAACTTTAGTTTATTGTACTAAAACTAAAGGAGGAATTTAATAACAAAAACTTAAGAAATAGTCATAAGAAAGTGTAAGAAGGTTACATTTGCATGTATAGTGTGTAGTTGATATTTAGATGTTTTCTTCCTCACTTGATTGATTGATTTATAAATTTAGGACTATTCAAGTTATAAAATATGTTTTAGTAGATTATAACATGAAACTGACCTATTACAAGAGGTTATTAGTATCTTTATTTTATAGAGAAGTGACAATATATTTCTTCATATGCCTATAATTTTACTGAAATCTCAATAAGCATTTTATGTAACAGTAAAATATTTTGGATATTTTGGAAACTATTATAACTACTAATAATTAGATATTGCAGTTGACTATTAATTATATTGATTAAGTGAAATAATTTACTAATACTTATTCAGACACTCAAGGACTATAGTATTTCTGGATATTTGAATGAATAATTTCATGTTTAACTAAAATGTCCTCATTCAATTCTATGTTTTTAAACATAAAAGCAAACATTATTCTTGGAATTGTAATTCATATTAAAATACACGATAGCATATTATGCAAAAAAATCTTTCTCTTTCAATTATAATTGCCCAAAGGTCAGTTAAAGGAGAAATTAGTGGTACATGCCTATAATCACAGTGTTCTGGGAGACTGAGACAGAATGGATATAAATTTGAGCTCAGTTTGGGCAAATTAGAGACGTATCAAGACCTTGTCTCAATATTTTAAAAAAATTATTTAAAATCTAAGAGTACAGCTCAGTGCCATGCTCCTGGCTACAATGCCTAGTGTTATCCTCAAATAAGAAATAATATTGTAGTCAATTTAGTATGAAAAGTTTTCGGAGTATTTTCAAATATAGTTTAGGTTTTAGAAATGTACTTATTGTAATATGTAAAAAATAATTGTGCATGTAACTATCAACAATGTTTATTAAAATCATGGCACAGATTTAATAATATAGGAATAAATAACAAACATCACTGAAGAAGCTAACTTGATATTTTCACTTTTACTTAGTTGTCTAATGTATATATCTGATGTTATATGTGAATAGAGGTAATTCATATTTTCTAATAAAATATGAAGCATATAAGAAAAGGCAATAGAGAAAAATTACAGAGATTCAGACTATCACATTTCTTCAGACAGACATGGGATATGTCCAATGCTATAATCACACAAATTTTCCCTTCTAGTTATTTTGTATTAAATTTAAAATTTGTTTGAGGAAAATGTAAAGTTACTTGAAAGTTAAATCTCATTGCTGTAGCTGGCTTTTGTTTCTTTATGATATAGAAATATCAACAATGGAATTATTTTAGTGTATAAAGACTTTGTCACTACAATAGTTGATTCAGTTTTGCATCTGAATGGTTTGACAAACTTATTCCCTGACGGTAGTAAATGTTCTGTTTCACAATTAGTTCATAACAGATTGAACAGAAATGAGCTAATAATGTACTCTCTCACACAAATATATGTAGTATATAAAATTTATAGTATTAAATATTTCAAAATGTGAAAAATAATTTTTCTACCTGATCATTCTGAGCAGTATTATCTTTCCCCACTTACCAAATTCTTGTCTTCCATTATGCATACTCCAAGTTTAATGACAATTCTGATTCAGGCCAATTCTGTTATTTCCACAACTGCTGGAGAGAGGATTTGCCACATAATTAATTATTTTAGGTTTCAAGTATGTACCAGAAGGACCACAGCTTTATTGTTACAGTATAGTCATTTGTTCATTTGTATAGAGGGTCATTCTATTGATTGTTTTGTAAGTCAAATGGACAATCTTTCTCATCTTTCTAAACTGGGATAATTTTGTTTTGTCTCTTTTTCTTTCAGATACCCTGTTAAAGTCTGCTTTATTCTGCAGGCTGTTTGAAATTTTGAATTCACACCAATAAATATCACAGGCAAATGGTAATTAATTATTAAATTTATCACAAACAGCAATATATTTTTCAAAATACTATAGATATTAATTCTACTAAATTAGATTTGAAATATACAATATTCCATTTTAAATGCAAGAAATAACCTTAAACTATAACCCTAACAATTAAAATAAAAGAATGGCATCATAAAATGCCTTAGTAAAACACATACCATAGTTTATTGGTTCTATTATTTTAAACTGCTCTTTTTTGTTAATTTATCAATGTCTATTTTTACTACAACTATAAAACTTCTAATACAATTCCACATTTGTTGGCAGTTGGAAGGCTGCAGTTATTCTGCATTTTTATTCAGTTCATACAGTGAGAAAAGCATCCTGCAGGTGTTGGACAGCATAATGAAAAAAGAAAGAGAATGAATAATGCTGAGTGAGGTGTGGGAGGGCTGCTAACAAAAGCATTCTGGATACCTGGCAAAAAGGTTTCATCCTACCAAGCCAGTAACAAGAATTTAAATTGAAAATGCATACTGTAAATTAATTATTGAATATGTGTCATACAACAATTGATCTTAGTTAATATCTAGCCAACAATTTCATTCTATGTTAGTAACTGAAATATAGGCTTTTAAAATATTATTAACAAATTAAACTTCTGGAAGAATTTTTTCTCAGTTATTAGCATAGATTTTGCTAATTATCAATACCAATTAGTGAGATAGTTATTCTGTTTGGACCATAAAAGAAATAGAATATTGGCTTGGAAAGTTGACAACCTAATGCTGGCAAAATGAACATGTTTTGAAATGGAATTCTTTCCTCAAGCTTGTCACAATATTTATTCCGTATGACACAATGACAAAATTTGTATGGAAAAATATAAAAATAAAACAAATGTAAACAGAATTTTGATTTTTTTCTTACACTTTGATTACAATTAGCTGTGTACATCAAAGCAAAGCATTTCATTATGGTAATTCTTTTGCAAAACTTGTATAAACAAATAGATGGCTAATATATAAAATTAAGTTGGGGACATTAGTTTTAAATTAAAAAGCAAATGTAATCATAGATATTTTATTATGAAATAATGTATATATTAATAAAATAATGTAGAAGTTCTGAAATATTAAAATGCTATAAGTTAAATTTAAAAATTTAAATTAAATTTATGCAGATGGAAACTATAAGGTCTACTACTGTTTTAGTTTCTCAGACTATTTCATTTTAATTTTTAAATATTTTATTCTCCTAAATTAAGTTTATATAGACCCAGCAGTAAGTAAATATCAATACATACTCATAACTCTGCCATACTTATTTATATATACGGTGATATAATTGTGTCCATAAATGTTTGTAAATTCTATGTTCATCATGAAAGATTTACAAGCCATCATTTTGAAGTTGCTGCTTTTTTTCAAGTTTCTCAAAATTTGTAATTTTTTCTATATTTATTACATAATCACATACTCTCTTCCTCATAGGAATGATAAATTGTGGTTATCAATTTAAATGACAAGTAAGCAATAAGAAAATTACATTTTGATAATAATTTAACAACCTTAAACAAATTAAGTTTAGCAATATTTATTTCAGCAGGAAAGAAACAGTGTGTGAACTGGGCAAGTGCTGAAATAGAAAGTGTCCACATGAGCTCCATGTCATCACACCGGGAGGGAGAAAAAGCAACTGATTGGGGGAAATAGCTCATGTCCGACTCAGTATTTAACACTTCCGAGGAGTTCACAATGTGTTATTGGTCAAAGACCCGGATGGTGTAAGGGCTGAGACTCCATTACAGAGCTGCAATCTCAAGTCTATTGCCTGCTGTTTACACAATAAGGTTTACCATGGGTAGCGACATCTTTAAATATGACTTAATGAACAATTACTAACAACGACTTTGAATGTGGTCAGTATTGATTGTCTTGTTTCTGTGATTATAACTGATACAAAGGGGGAAACTACATTTGCAACTTTGAATGTGAAACTCCTTTGTTTTCTCACCTGTTCTCAATTTGTAAATTTTGATTTTAGAAACATAAGCAAGGTTGGAAAATTTTCAAAATCAAGAGTCACTGTTTGCTGGACTGAGTTTTGGTTTATGTCTGAAAACTCTTGTGGTGGGGCTCCTACCTTTGGATTCTTGGCTAGGATACCATTTCTCAACTGTAATAGTAACATGAAATGTTTTCTTTAATTCTAAACATAAACATAGTTCTATTCCTTTATTTCTAATCATAACTAACCGTCTTCTCTTTGGCTGTGTTCTTGTCTTATTGCTTCCCAGGACGAGAGCTAACATTCTTCTTTGTAAGTACCATTTTTTAATTTTAACTAATGAGAGCAGTCAGATCCCTCCCGTGACAGCCAACTTGCCTCGGACAAATGCATCTTACACATCTTCTGCACAGATGCATATATATTTGCCCGTTTCATTGTAGCAACAGTGTACCATTCCATATTTTGACTGATATATTTATGCTTTTGATGACTATTAGATTATTTCCAGTTATTTGTATTTACAGACACAAATCCTTAACCTATGAACCCTTTGAAGATCCTTAACCATTTGAACTATCACTGAGTTTGGGAAAATTTCTAGAAATTAAACTGACCAAATTTATGTTTCAGAAACTGAATGAGACAAAACTTTTATTGAGTTTATTAGTATGTTTCAGGTGCAATTTATGATCACATTCACCCCTGAGAATTTGTACCTGTATGTGATGTATATTGCTTATTTTTCCCATTCCACTGCTCTCCCTTTAATCCCTCTCCCCTATATACATAATTTTTCTCTTCTTTCTATTCACTTACTCCCCTCTCTAGTTACTCTTCTTCTTTGAATATTTCTTTCTATTTCACAATATCTATTGCATATTTAAATTCTCTAAGAGAGACAAAAATTAATATTTTTTGAGGGGCCGGGGATTTAGCTCAGTGGTTCCCCCGCCTGTCTTACAAGCTCAAGGGCCCGGGTTTGATATCTGGTAACCACATACAATACTGGGTGTGGAGACTCACGCCCAGCAGCAACCAGTACCACATAGCACAGGGCTGGGCATGGTGGCTCACATCCCAGCACTCAGGAGAAAGAGGCAGGAGGATTGCTGTGACGTGAGTTTGAGGCTGAGCTCAGGGCCAGCCTGAACCACAAAGCGAGACCCTGTCTCAAAAAATAAATAAATACATATATACATACATACATACATACATAAATATAAATAAATAAATTCTGTCTAATATGTATATCAATCCTCCTTACTAGGACAAACTTAAAAATTATAGTTGTTTTACAGATACTTATATGAACTATTAGTTTATAGCTTTCTCATTCATGCATTCTTTCTTTGAATTTTTACTTAGTGTTTTTGTTTGCTTCATAAAACAATTTTGTGTTTACTTTCTTCTCCATTATTAAATGCATTAAAATGTGCAAATAGCCTGCAAACTTAGGTGGTGTGTTAATCAACTTTTTTAATGGATGGAACAAAGTATCTTGGCACCCAAAACATAAGAAAGATGTTTAATTTTGTCCATGGTTTTCTCCAGTTTTCTGGACATTCAGCTATTAGCTGGTTCCAAAGAAATAAGAACATGGTGGAAGGGGATGGTGGGAAAAATCTGCTTTGTGTTAGCCAGCTTGAAAGTTAGAGACAAGAAAGCAACCAGGGGTCAATAAACTCTCTGCTAGTCATCCACAGTAATTTACCTTTTCCACAAGACCCTCCTCATCATGCATACATCCATGTGTCAGTGCAACATTAGTGTAGCGCCTCCTTGATCCAATAACTTTCCCAAATCTACCTCTGAAAACATGAGGATTCTGAAAGATATTATAGAGCTAAACTACAATAAAAGTAGAATAAGTTTATGCTATTTTATCTCCTTGAATATGTGTCTTAGCTATTTTTATTTGACAGTACCCCTAGAAATAAAGATAGAAAATATCCTTTCCTTCTCTAAATTATTATGTTTCATTATTAATATATTATATAGATTTTCATTTGAATTCTGTGGTTTAAATTGTATTAACCCAAAATCTGGATTTATGGGTGAATAAAATTTGAAACTATGTCTGTACTTATCTGTACAGTATCTTCCATTTAATTTATTGTTCTAAGTAATTAAGCGAGGCTTGATAAAAATAATGTAAAAAATTGAGAAATACAACTTATGAGAAAGTTCTGGGTCAATATCTAAGAATTTTCCTAAACAGAGAAAATATCATAGACTTATATTTTAATGTATGAGTTATTCAAACATTTTAGCTGTCTTTTACATGGTGATGGTAAGTACATGTTCTAGAGTCCAGAGTTGAGTCACTATTTAATTTAATTTTATTTTATTTATTTTTTTTTTTTTTTAGGTTTTTTTTGAGACAGGGTCTCGTTTTTTGTGGTTCAGGCTGGCCCTGAGCTCAGCCTCCAACTCACATCACAATCCTCCTGCCTCTGCCTCCCAAGTGCTGAGATTACAGGCGTGAGCCCCCATGCCCGGCACTGTGGTATGTGGTACTGGTTGCTGCTGGGGTGAGTCTCCACACCCAGTATGGTATGTGGTTACCGGGGATTGAACCCGGGTCCTTGCGCTTGCAAGACAGGCACTGGAACCACTGAGCTAACTCCCTGGCCCCTTTAATTTTATTTTAAACTAAAACAATTGTATAAAAAATCATGTATAATTTAGAATCATGTATTTGTTTTAAGCATTATTCTGGATAAAATATATAGCATACATGTAAGAAAAATAGTTTTGTATTTATTAATAACAAATATACACATTTTAAATGGTATATTTAAGCATAGACTATGCACAGGTTGACTCTAGGGTACACTGATATCTTTCATTTAGAACAATTTATTGGCATAGTTATCATATGAAGTAATTAGAATACCCCCTATTATTTTACAGTTATTTATTTTCATTAAAGACTTTCACTATTACAATGAACATATCACTTGTAATTTTATATTTATTATGACTATATAAATGTGTGAGTTTATAATATGGGCTCCAAATTATCTGATAACATATTAACCTGGAATTGAGCCATACTTTATAATTTTAAGTTATTTTCTATACATTTTATTTGATCAACAATTTTGTGAATCAGTAGAAAGGGTTAAATAAAATAAGTTTAGGACAAAAATTTTATTGAGTTTATTGATACATTTTAGGCACAACTTATGATCATATTCATCACTGAGAATTTGTACCTGGACATGACACATCTTGCCTCTTAGGACATTGGTACAGAGTGCCACAGAAATGACATTATGTGACTGCTGAAAGTGAGTCATAAAACGTGGTGCATTTTTACCTGGTGCTTTGGCACCTCTGCTCTCTGATCCCCATGTGGTCATGAAATAGAGCCCTTACCATGTAAGGCCATTAAAACTGAAAAAGCTAAATCTGCAAAGTCATTCTGTCAGGGAGTTGTGGGTAGAGTGTGGATATTAAATTCTTTCATCTCAAGGTTGATCACTGGGGGGACTAAGTCAACCTATCTTCTCCCAAGAAAGTGACTGATTTGTTGAGAGTAATGCCACTGCACTTGCTCCAGAAGAGCAGGCAGGGGTTTATCATCCATGTACAGCAGAAACATTCCACAGATTCCTTGTGGCTTGAGTAGAGTTAGGTCAGGCCCTTGTGTGTTAGGAGTCAGGACTTGTGAGCATTTTTGTCTAATTTCAAGGATGAGATCGTATGACTTTTCTTAGCAACTCTCCAGATGTGTGACATGCTTTTACATGCTTTCCTTTGGGGAACCAAATTGCATTAAGTGAATATTATCTGTCTCCAAATATCAAAACTGAGGTCAATCTCTATCATGTAAGCAAGGATCCTGTGTGAGGGAAGAAGTCTCCCTTTGATTCTAGGTCCCAGAAAGTGGAGCCATCTGGAGCAATATGTGTGTTCTAGTCAGAGCCCCACAGATCAGGAAGCAAACAAACAAACCATATCATCTACTTTCTGCCTGAATTCTGACCCACGTTGATGAATCTTAAAATAATGTGTTATTTTATGTTGCTAAGTTTTATGCTGATTTTCTGAAAAGGAATAAATACAGAAACACCTTGCCATGTAGAACTCCTAAGTTCAAAAAGTTTGATTTGCCTAGATTATCATTAACAGTTTCACTTTTCTTATTTTCTATTTTTTGCTCTCAAACTGCCTCAATATGCTGTCCTCTTCAAAAGGGAACCAGTAGAGAAAGAATCCATTCTCTTTGCTATTTGTAATCCTATAATATGCAGCCTACCCTCGTCTGCATTCAGTACGAGGCAGATGAAGCAGAAACACATAAGGATGCTTGCTGCCACTCCTTCCAGACTGCTCGGACAGAGAGAGGCAGAGTTGCTGGTGCACACCGAGCACCACTCTGCAGCAAGATGTTACATTCAACTGTTTTAATTCTCTGTCTCAGTCCTCTTTGCCTATATCACACATAATTTCATAAATTTCATAATTTTCAACTTATTTCTAATATCATAACGTAGATATAAGTATTGAAAATTTACTTTAAATTTTAATGAAATGACACGATGAGTCATTGAAGATGCAAATATTTTTGCTTTCTTTGCCATGTAAATGTGTATAACGATACAAAAGCTTATAGTAGATAGATCACTGTCATTAACTCTGTGAGATTCAGTTAAAAATCATATTTATCTAATATTTTATTACTATAAAAACCGTATGCATTAAGTAAATACTTTTGCATATTTATTTTCAAAATAATTATACAATATATTCTTTTAAAGAGCATATCTATTAACTTTATGAGCTCGTTGCCTGAATAAAATTGTTAACATAGTCCGTAAGTGTAGCAGACATCTCTGCCCAGTACTAATGAGCTTTAAGCGACATAAGATTCTTGCTTTTCCTATGATTCAGCTGTTTTACATTAGAAGTCCAACCTAAGCCTGTGTAGAAAGGCGGAGCTGGGAGAGCACAGCTCATCCACCAGGGGGCGCTCCGGAAGCCTGAGAGCTGGTCTGTGAAATGGTAGCCCCTGCTAAATTAGCCTCCAGCTGAGGTCAGTTTGCCCGCAGTTCAACTCTTTTCCCCTGAATTCTGGCTTTGCTTACTGACTGGCCGAGTTGTTGGTTAACTATGATCCTGTCCTTGTCCTCGTTTGTCTGTCCAGCAGGATAAGCAGTGTCTCCCTTTCACAGCCCGGCTTGGGATCTCAGCCATCACCTGTCAGTCCTACTCTGTCGCCAGAGGTCTCAAAGCACGTCCTGCCCTCCTTCCCATACTTGTATCATTAAACCCTGGGTGCCTTTGGGGCCTGTAGCTGCCCTCAGAGCAGGCTGAACCGCCAAAGCCCGGCTTTCTCTTTGAAAATTGTTTCTGTATCTTTCTTTTGCTTTTCTCAGCTACATCCTATTGCTTTGCAGAAAATCGAGGCACACAGCTGAGGTCCTGATCCTTAAGATCTGGATTTTTTACTGATATTACTAAGTATTAGTAAAAATAATGTAGGTGAAAATACTAAACATGTATTCTTTATTGATTTTGAAATCTACTTATTAACATTAAAGCACAAAAAAATTAGAAGTTGCTGAGGTTATTGGATGTTAATGCATTTTACTGAATTTTCTACAATATATACACAGATCAAAATATCATATTGAACTCCTTAAATACATACAATTATTATTTGAAAATTAAAAACATGTATGTAAATCAAATCAAATGCAAAATACAAAAAATAGTAAAAATATAAGTTGATCATCTAAACACTAAATTATAAACAAATTAGTAAAATGCATCCCTGAGTAAAATGAAAAGGATAAAAACATATTTTACTAACTTATTAAATAGTGTTCTGAGCATTGATGAAATAAAGCAAAACAAAAAAGTTCGATTTTAATTTATTTTTTCTCATATTTCAGAAATGTCACATTCATTGACAATGTATTATTTTACATTAAGCACAATACATTGAGATATTTGAAGAAATACCTCAAAATTTTATCAAATGAAAGTTATTATGAATTTCCATTTGTAACTTCAAAAGCATTATTGAATTTGATTGCAAAAGAAACATTTTACATTAGTAAATATTTAAATATCATTCTAGCTGTTCCCTATGGAAAATAAGCATTCACTGTGTACTGAGAACTGTCAATCTAAATATATTCAATGAGGATAGTGCATAGACAATTTACACATACTTGACACATTTCAAATACTATTTCTGATTATTTCTCACCAGTAAATATCATGGCAGTGGTAAGTGTATTAAAAACTACTAAAGTAAATGCACAACTAGTTTTTAATAATAATATGCATAAGACTGATATATATATATATTCATAATAAATTCCTCCATGAAATAAATTCTATTAGCTTTTAATTACCTTATATTTGATACTTCTTTTATAGCAGTATTTTTTAAAATCAGTATTTAGAGTATGTTTTCCTAAGATACATTATGAATTTTAACTATTCAATAGTTATTATTCCACCAGGGTTTTCATTTACACAAGTGAAGAAAACTTTAAAAATAGTATTCCAAAATTTTTAAAAAGTTGATCAAGGACCTGACTCTGTGGTCCTAGTATCATGTTTGTCCTTATCTGAAGCAAGGGGATGTTTTAGAATCCAGAAAACAATCTGAATGAAATATTTTAATGTTCTCAATAGCTTTTTAGATTGTATTTATGAAATCTAAACATGTAGGCTTAGTATGAACAACTATGAAATACATGGGTTTACAGAAAAGAGAATCGAAAGCAATAGACTTTATTTATTTTTTAACTATCAAACCTTCACATAACTTCCTTCCATGAAGTGTGAGTTTAATATTCTGTTATTTTTCTATATTTTCACAATTTAGTATATGAATGTTGGAAGAAAATAATAAGTTAGTTATCTTATTACATCAAGGTAGAATTTATTTTGAGTCAGCTCTCACAGTGAATCAACTATGTAGATGGAAATTAGGTTCCCATAGTATATGACAGAATATATCTTGCTTTAAACTTCTACAACTAATTAACAAAAAATATAATTGAAGTTTAATAAATATACTTTAGTGCACAAGATAACTTTTTTCATATGTTTATTCATGCATTGAATTTTATTGTTTACTTTTCACACATTCAGTCACACATAATTTTGGTAGACTTTCATACAGTGTAAAAATAATTGAGATAATTATGCAGTAATATTTTAGAAAGTCAAAAATAGAGAAAAGAAGAATAAAAAAGATGAAAACTGAAATAATCACCATAGAAATTAGTCATCTATTGATTGAAAAGTTGTGAGTTTATATGAATTAAATTACCTTGACTTGAGTACTGTATAATTATAAATATATGCTTACATCATTTTCTCCTAAAGTTTCTAACTCCATCATGTACTGTTTTGTATTTACATGCCACCCCAAAGCATCATGTGGTCATAAGTGGTGTTGGTCAGAGGTGGGTGGATCTAGGTTAGATGAATGTGGATTAAGAGTATGATACTGGAATTAAAGGTCAGTGGTGCTGGATTCATCCACTCATTAGTTTACCATGCTACTGTTTAGGTAATGGGAAGCCCCACCCCAGGTATGGGTGGGGCCACACAAAGGACGTATATCCTGGGTTGATAAAAGGGAAATGAAGGCTTGTTGCTGCTTCTTTGTTGCTCATTCCTCTTGCCTGCTCTGCTATGGACTGTTTCCCCTCTCTTCTGTGCTGACCACCTTGAAGCCACCTGGCTGTGGACTGAAACCACTAAGAAATCAGCCAAAATAACCTTTCCTTTCTCAAATGATGAGTGCTGGGTATTTATTCCCAGCCATAAAATGTAACTTACACATGAACCAATGAAATTTTTCTAAAATAAGAAAATGGATGTGTTAAAATTTCTGTTCCTACCATATATGTAATAGAGCTCTCCAGTAATGAGATTTTTTATATGATACACAATCACAATAAAAAAACTCTTAGATGAATAACCAAAAAACAAAACAACATATTCTCTTATAGAAAGATGTATTTTATGACTTCTTAAGCCAATGTAGTTAGATATAAGGATTATTACCAAAATCAGAGAAAAATATGTTGATTGGTGAATATAATTAATAATAATAGATTCCTTAATACATAGTTGTAAACTTCTACAACTAATTATCAACAAAAGAATTTTAGTTTAATAAATAGTCTCTCCATATATGTGTGTATGTGTATAGCCCTTGAAATTTAACCATTCCATAACAGTTGGAAATCTATATCCATTCTTGAGAAAAAATAATTTGTATTTTGAGTTTCCTTCATTTCTTATCCTTGTGTGGAGTAGGATAATTTCTCATGATTCTGCAGTGGCCACAGCCAGCAGTCAGTCTAGAGATCACAAAGACAAACAACAGGTGTGCTGTAGTGCACTGGGATACTAAGATATGACGTTCAATCTGTTAAATATATCTTCAATGTTGGAATTTGTAATTTACGATGGGTCTTATAATTGATATTATAACCCCACACAAATGGAGGAGTTATGAATAAATTGTATAAATCAATTGTCTTTACAATGTCACCCTTGCACACTTTCAATCAGATTTGTCCCAGTCCTTTTTCATATATTTAGAAATTAAACATTTCACTTCTTATATGCAAATATAAATGATTTTCGTTAGTTTGATTTGCGTCTCTTAAAGTATTTGTAATAATCTTTTTAAAATTATCTTTATTGGTACATTATGAATACACATCATAATCACATTCAACATTAAGAGTTTGTACCACAATATGACATGACTTAATTCTCATTTTTCCCTCCCCGCCCACGCTGCATCCCCCACCCACTATATACACAATCTTTGTTTTTTTTCTTTATATTACCACATTTGTTTTCCCCTTGTTATCTACCCTTACCCTCTTCCCTTTTAAATATTTTCATAATCTTAAATAATTCATTTATATTTCTATGTGTTTTCTAAGCCATTTCTGAACAGCGAAAATTCTTTCAGATTGACATGATATATACTTTTTTAACTGTCACATTGCAGTGAGTGGGATCTTTAATATGAACTTGAATAAATTGTCCTTTTTTTGCCATATGTTCTGATTTCAAGTGAAAATATTAATATTTCATGATAAAATACAGAATTTTATAAAAAGTGTTTTAAAATTGTATAGTTCCTTCAACAGAATAAGGAATTTTCTTTCAATTTATAGTTTAATTAAAACAAGGTGTTAACAATTGCATTAAAGTTAATAAATATAGTTTAATGCATGTCAAAATGATATTGTCATATCCATTCATATACTAAATTGCATTACTTACTTTTCAAGTGTTCACACATACGTAGTATTCTCAATTTTGTCTCCTATAATCTTTCAATCATCATTCTTTCAATTGTCTGAACAAAATAGTCATTTTAATCACCTTAAACATGGCAATCAGCATCCTCATGTTACCATATTCAGTGTTACACATGATAGTAACCATTGGGTACTGCTCAAAAAGTGGTCCTGAGACACGCAGCACGGGTTTACCTGGCCATCCCAAAGTGGGGCTGCAGGGAGTCAATTCAGTTGCACACACGCCATGTCCTTAAAATGATCTGCTCACTGACATGACCAGATTCAGAGATCATAGAACGAGACCAGGGATGTCAGCTGAGAAACACTTATTCGCTTGATTTTGCTTGATGATGTAATTGTCAAGGTAACTTATTTTTGTGACTTGCTTACAGCTTATCTATTTGTTTCAGCATGACCCCAAATCTACCATTTTCATCATGTATTTCGGTTCCCGTGCCCTCTGCCCTTTCGTTGGTGGGTTTGAAATTTGTCAATGTAAAACCTGTCAAGCAATCACTCAAAGTTCTATAAATCAGTTAGTTGTTCCATCTCTCCTAGAAACAGGATACATGCCAGAGAATTAATTCTGAGCGATGAAGAATGAAGAATTACCCAGGGCATCCACCGTGACCTTGCTTCCATGCCCTGCAGTACTGCTCTTTAAGTCCCCTTCCAGAAGCTAGTTAACATTTGTTTTACCTCTGAATCAATTGTGTTGGATTGGCCTGTCTTTACATCACTGGATTTATTGCTTTGGTTTGTTGCATTACATAGTTATCTTACAGATTTTTATTTCATAACTTGAAATTGATCATTCTGATAGTGCAAAGGATCCTTGAGGTAGAAACGTAAAACTAAGATTTTAGACACAAGAAATTAAATTCCATTCACATGAGACTTTTTCCAGTTAATATACAGTGATGCTTAGATATTCTTCTTTAAGGATTCTTTGTCATATTTTGTTTAATGTGATTCAATAGTTTCTTAAAGTTTAATTATTTATATAGCCCACAAAATACAACAGAAGTATATTGCTAATATTAAAATAATCAAAATTTTAAAAATACAAGTTCTTTGGAAGATTTATAATATATGTATTCTTCTTATCTGCCTTACAGGGTCTGATACAAGCACAGAAAGGCTGAGAGGACTTGCAAAAAATACGGTGAAGCTGTCCCTCACTGAATCAGTCATATCACTTTGCCTCTGTGCTAATATTTTTATACATTTTTATACATGCCACAGGCTCAAAAATGCATTCCATTTTAGGGAATAATGAGAATTCTGAAGTTAGATTTTAGTTCTGCCTTCTTTTTAACATTTTGCTTTTCCCTCTCATATTTTCCTGATTCTCCACCATCTGCCAGGACCTTAATTTCTGGTGAAGTACAGGGAACTTGGCATTAAAGCCAAGAACACATCTGCCCACTCTTTTTTCCCTTATCCTTTTTCTCCCAGCATTGTCACTTGCAGTTTATTTACATAGAAAAATAATATTAATTGAAATAAAATAATCTATTTCTTAATATCAAATAATAGCATAAATATTTAAATGATAACCTTACCTTAAATCAGAGTGCCCTATTTCCTCAATTGTTTAAAATTGTTTAAAATTTTAAAAATATGAATGTTACTTTTCAGTAAAAATTTCATTATTTCAAACATATTTTTGAAATATTTCAATAAATATTACTCACATTTTCTATATGAAACAACAGTTTTCAAAGTAGTGCAATTACTATAAGCTTCAGTTGGAGAAATTTTCCTTGCTTTCAATGCTGTATTTGGGGGTTCAGTGATATTACTTTAGCCTTAAAACTATGTTTATTTCCACTGTGTATTTTTACATGAAATTTATTATATATATGCTATATTTTAATTACTTTCTGTATTATTATCATAAATAATATTTGTCATTGTATTTTCCTACATCTACTATCATCACTATGTGAGCATCAATATATTTATTGTTTCTACTGAATTGAATGCTTTGCATAATTAGCTGGAGAATTTTAAGTGAGTAACAATTTGGAACGTTTCATGTATGGGCCTATATGAGATTACACTTAGTCATCTTCCATGTCTTCTGAGCATTGCCTCTAAGGGCTCTGTGTCGACTGAAATCAGGAATCCTCACTTCTCTTCCTCAGCATTGCCTAATAGTTGCATTTAATTTATACACTCTTTTTCATATACTTTTAATATTTCCTAGATTAGTCATGATATCTAAGAAAATGTAAATGGATAGAAATATCACTACACCATATTAACAAACAATGAGAAAAAAGTCTAAACATATTCACTACAGACAAAACTTTTTTCCTTGTAAACTTTTTGATTTATTGTTGATTGAGTCTGTGAGCTAGATCCATAACTAGAGGAAGCTAGCTGTATTTAGAAGTATAAATACAAAAATTGTTAAAATGGTCATGTATATAATAGCATAAGTACCTGTTTTTTAATTAACTTTGCTTCAATTAATAAATTATTTTATCTGAGTGATTATCACTATTTTAGCAACAAATGAGTAAAATATTTCAATCTGTAAAATTAAATTTAAAATTATTTTGTCAAAATTTTAGATATGCACTATACAAACTATGTATTTTTCATTATTTTTAAAATTACATTAATAAAATAATTTCAGTATTTATTTATAAAACAAATTTTAAAAATCAGATGCAGGTTCTATAACTTAAAACATATTTTATGAAATTGATAAATTTATAATTACATTGTTTGAAATTTTTTATCTCTAATGTAATCATAAATGAAACTAATGACTGATAATTATAAATATATGCCATCAAATATTATATTTAACTTTTAAAATGGTTAACTATATATTTTAGGCTGAAATACACTGTATTAACATGATCATACATATGTATATGTACTTTTGGGTAGCTTAGATATGAAAAATTATTTGAGAAACTTATCCAGTAAGTAAGCAAAACTTTGATTCTTACCATGTATTTAAGCACAATAAATGCAGCTTCAGTAATAGATGAGAAAGATTTACATATCTGGGTATTAAAGATAATGTATACTGCAACATTTAAAAAGGTGAACAATATCTCAGTATTAGAATATGTAAATTTGAGTGTGGCCTTTTTTCTTAACCTTGCTAGTTTTATGAAGTAATTACTATTATTTATTCTCATTTTAAAATTTAATGAGATATATTAGTCTGAAATATGTTTACTAAGTCACAAGGATATGAACTTCTGCATCTGAATTTTTATCATATTCCTCCAGTTATCATATTCTAGACAAGTGTACGTTAAGGTAAAAGTGATAACAGGTTTGTTTTTGCTAATTATTATAATTCTTTTTTGTGCAAGTGATAAACAATTGTTTTATTTTCTCATGTACAATGTAAGTGCTAGAAAATTAAATGAAATTTTCTGATGTACAAATCATTCTTTGTTCTAAGTTCATTTTGTGTTCTGTATAAGAATGTCTGGAATATTATTGACACTAGACTAAATATATAAATTAAATTTAATGTACTTTTTCTTTTAATTTCTTAGACAAACATGTGTAGCTTGAACTACAGTGACATCTTGTGGCTCAAAGTGTTTTATTTTCATATGTAAATTACAGATCAAGTTTTCTATATCTCAGATCTAGGTTTTAAAACAAGTCATTTTCATTAAGAATAAAGATGTGATATGAATATACATCAACTAACCATGATGAATGTTATTGTTATGTACTGTGGACATTTACTAATAAAATTTTAAAAAGAAGACCCTATCAGCATAACGTCTGAAAAAACATCATTAAACATACAGAAATAAAATATTAGAAAGAATTGATAATAAGCATGACTTATGACCATTTCTGTCCCAATCTTTTTCAGAAGAAGGTAAAAAACTTGAAATTTATTTTATTTATAAAATACTTGAAGAATACATAGAAGGATAATTTACAGATTCATTTCAACTTGAGAGTTTGTAGTTTCAATATCATTTTTTTGAAAAGTAATCATGTTAGCATGATTTTAAAAATTGTAAGCATAACATACATGTATATTGAATCCCATTTTTCACTATGATAAGCATATTACCTTTGCAATATCTAAACTTTGATCTGATCCCTTGAATGTATTCTTATAAATTGAAGTTGCAATGTCCTCAAACCTATGCTTTATTTTTTCATTTATTTCAGTATTTTCCAGATGGCTCCTATTATTTTAGACTTCCCCAGGGTTCCATACTAAACACACGAGTCACATCTTTAGGTTTTCAACAAGGAATATAATTGCAACTCAAAATCTCTTGTGATATATTTCATGAAATAATAATTATGAGTTCAATGATATACCTTGACCTCAGTGCATAGAAGGCATGTTTGCAATTTTAATTTGAGTAATGTATAATATGTGTAATGCTCATACATATATATATATAATGATATTTAAATTTAATATAATGTTATAGGTAACTTGTTTATACTATCTATGAAGAAGTAGTAGGTTAAGAATGTGTATCTAAATCTATATATGCTATAATCATTTAAATTTTAGCTAACAATTAGTTCGTCATAATTGATAAATTTGCCGGTCTCTGTGACTTCAGTAGTACATGCTAATTTTTATAATTTTCCATTTTATTTCATTAAGGATTTCTCATACAATTCCAAAATTAGTGTCTCTCTCTCTCTGTGTCTCTCTCTGTCTCTCAACAGGGTCTCACTTTGTAGTTCAGGCTGGTGCTTCTGTCCCCGAAGTGCTAGGATTACAAGCTTGATCCACCACACCCAGCACTGTGATATGCAGTATTGATTGCTGGTGGGGGTGAGTCTCCACAGCCGGCATTGTTGTATGTGGTTAGCAGGGATAGAATCAGGCCCTTGTGCTTGCAAGACAGGCGTGGGAACTACTGAACTAAATCCTCGGTCCATTGTATCTCTTTTAATAACTAATTAATTTTTAATATAAAGGAAGATGATTAATCGTATGTTACAGATACTCATTCCAAAGATAAAAGACCTTACTCTATGTAGTATCTAAATATTATTTGTAGAATTTTATCAACATTAATTAATAATTTTGGTACTTCTAATTGACAACTAAAATATTTTATTTAAGCATCTTTTAGCCGATCTTTCAGAATTAACTCAAGACTACATTATTCTGTGGAATATAATCATCTTTAACATAAATCAAAAAAATAAACAAATGATATTTTAATGATAAAATAATAATAATAACAAAAGCAGTTTTATTATCTTTTGTGCATCTCTACTCTTTTCTATTGAGTATTTTTTTTTTTTTAGTTTCGTTTGGTAAAAAAATCTAAATTCATTTTTGTTACTGGCCAAGATATACTTACTAAGTTAAAACCTATAATTCTTCATATAAAAGTTTGCCAATCACCTTATATTTTTACACTGATGAATATGATAATAGAGTAAATGGAGAGTCAATAAATACATTAATAGAAAAACAAATGATTTTCTGCTAAAAAAATACAGGCATAAAGCCAAAATAATGTTTACATTCTCAATTTGTCCTATCATTGATAAAGAAAAAAATTCATCTGTATAACAGGATGTGTAATACTTTGTATGCAAATAAGAAAGAACTACTGAGCTGAGGAAAAACATCTGTTAATTGATTTTTTGGTCTAGTACACACAAGTCTAAGTACCTTGATGATTCAGAGCCAGGACTTCAGTTTTTGTTGTAGCATCTGGGTATTTCAGGCACAGGCCATGAGTATTTTTATATCTAGGGAAGTTGAGAATTGTTGTTGATATTAATCTGGAAAGTAATGCATTCAAGTGATGCTGAAATAAAACTATCATTTTCGTATTAAGGAAAATAAGTGCACAAATGTATATCTTATTTTAATTTAAAACCACATACTGAATTATGTTGACATACATATGTTTACCTATTGGACTTTATTTTTACTTATTGGTAAATATGCTTATAAAGCCATTATCATAAATCTATGTCATGAGATTATACTTCAGATCTATAAGTTTCTTCTCATATTTTTACTTAGTACTATTATTGTCATGATATACATCTACTCTTTAACAAAACTCGTCACTATATGACACTAACTATAGCATTATACTGTCCAACAGATCTCTAATATTATTCCATTTGTGTAACTAAAAATTCTTCTTTGATTAATTGATCCATTTCACCTCCTCTCTTTCCCTTGAAGGCACCATTTATACCATTATACTCTATTAAGCTTCCATTAATTTAACTATTTTAGTTCTTATATACATACAGTCATGCAGTCTTTATATATCTGTCTGGTTATATCACTAGTTGGAAAATATACATGATTTCAACTTGTAGCAAGTGACAGAATTATTTTTTATGTGTGAACTTTATTTTTCATTTAAAATTTTATGCTTGTAGAATAAAATTATGATATTTATCATGGAGAGTCGGTACATATACATAGATATTCATTATATGGGTTTCCTTTTTAGTTGAATCCTGGTCATGTTTTTGTTTCAAGGTAATACCAGTTTCCAAGCATAAATTTGGAAGACCAAATATAATTCTGTTATGGGTTTGAGCTTCCCTTTCCTTACGCATTTAGCCATCAGGAGACATCTCTATTGCTTCCCTGTCTTGGCTTTCATGAATAATGTTTCAGTGATACATGGAAGCTGACGTGTCTTTGAGGTCCTGATTTCAATGTCTTCCACATACAATCTGATTGTGATTACTGGATCAAAAGAGTTTTGTTTCTGAATTCTTAAGGAACTTTCTTATTATCTTCCATAGTTACATCAGTTTACAATCTTTTATATGTATACAAAGCTTTTATTTTCTTAACATCCTCAAGAATGTGTATTTTCTTTTGTGTTTTGCCACTTAACATAAAAATATGAATTTCAAATGGATTAAAGAAAATAGTTCCAAACACATTTTTTTAGAAAAAAAATAGGAATAAGCATCAACCATTGATCTTGAAATGTTTTCATAGATTCAGTATCAGAATAAAAAACAAAATAAACAATGGACAAGTAGTCCTTGATCAAGCATGCAATATTTGTCTCAAATGGGACAAGAAGTAATCTATGTAATGAAAACAAAAATACTTGGAAAGATATAACCATTTATTTGATAAAAGGTTAAAGTAAGATATAAATGTTTAAGAAATTTTTAAAACTCAATAGAAAACCACCATACAAGCAATGGGCATATGTCCTAATTTACAAAAGGTGAATGAGGAACTCAATATGTGCTTCTTAAAAAATAGTCAAATAGTCAGTGGGTCTATGAACAAGTGCTGAACGTTACTACTCACTGGGGAAATGGAATTAGACACCAAACAGGTACCACCTCAGGCATGAAATGATGGCCATGTTCAGACACGTGATTCACAAGGAAGGATGTAACTGTGTATGTTTGCAATCTAAGTAGCATTAGTTAATAATAATCTTTTTTTTTTCTGTACTATGTAATCTGAAGAGAAGAGCATCACAGAACTCTGATTCTAGTTAGATTTCTGGGTCATTGATATGAAAGTGTTTCTACCTCTTATCATATGAGGTATATGAATGAAAGACTTATTGAAAGTGCTTAATTTCATATGATTTAATAAAAAAGAAAAAGAAAAAATGTTGTAACTTGATTTGGATCCAAAGTTAATTTAAATCTAAACAGAAAATGTGGCTCTATTTTGTTCAAACTGTGTGGGTGCATAGGAGGAGGAGGATGTAAAAACAAATTGCTAGTTTTCAATTCAAAATATTAAAAGTTTGAAGAAAAAATACATATGAGAACATGAAATAAATAAATTAGAATTAGTGATATCTGGGCCGGGGAGTTAGCTCAGTGGTTCCGGCGCCTGTTTTGCAAGCGCAAGGGCCCGGGTTCGATTCCCCGGTAACCACATAACAATACTGGGTGTGGAGACCCACACCCAGCAGCAACCAGTACCACATACCACAGTGCCGGGCGTGGTGGCTCACGCCTGTAATCCCAGCACTCGAGAGGCAGAGGCAGGAGGATTGTGATGTGAGTTTGAGGCCGAGCTCAGGGCCAGCCTGAACCACAAAGCGAGACCCTGTCTCAAAAAAACCTAAATTAAAAAAAAAAAAAAAAAGAATTAGTGATATCTGAGGAACATTTAAAAATGAAGTCTCAGAATGTTCTAAATTTTGAAAATCTTGATGCTATGAAGTACACAAAGAAAAACAGAGAAAAAAGGAAAAAATAGATTAGTGACCAAAAGATAATATTAAAATATATTAAAGAGAGCTAATCTCATTTATTTTAGCATGAGTGATTTCAACATTAATAAGCATGTTGTCATACCTATTTATGTAAATAATTCCAAATAGTAACATACAGAAGGAAAATTCAAAATTTACTAAAAAATTAGCAAAATTTGATCAGTTAATTTTAAAAATTAAAACTATTTTCTATACAGTAGGTATTTTCATTGTTTTAACAAACAATAATTGTGAAATAAATAGAATGCTGATGTGTAAATACTGTATGCTTTCTCTGATATGAGAGACTAAAGGTGTAAATGAGGTCTAAAATGTATCATAGGTATGTTGAAATAGTAAGAAAATATTCAAATGGAAAAGGGAGTAGGGATAAGTAAAGAAGGGAAAGAAATAAATCTGATAGTAAAAAAGGAAATAAAGCTCATGTATATAGGGGTAAGGGATTAGGGTGCAAGTGAAAAGGAAGAAAGGAGAATTAAATCATGTCATGTACTGATATAAACTCTCAATGTTGATTGTGATCATAGTATGTATATAAAATGTACCAATAAAATAAAATTTTTAAAGGCAGGAAAGGTGAATTTTGGCTCCCACGTCTGGAGGTTTCATTCCATTGTCGTTTGGCCAATTCTCATGTGGCCACTGGTGAAATCACCAATCACGGTGGAGAGTGTTGTTCACATTGTACCAGCAAAGGACAGAAAGAGAGATCAGCCGGGTGATGCTGTAGTCCGTTTCACGTGTAAATCACCAGTGATTTAAACCTCTCAAGAACTTTCACCTTCTGAAAATCCCACTGACACTGAAGAGCACGACAAGCTGATGACTAAGCCTCGAAAGTCACATGAGCTTTTGCAGGATGTTTTACAGCCAGACATAGATTTTCCTCATTTCAATGCCTTCTTGTCTTGTCTTTTTTATAACAAACATTCTAACAGGTGTGAAGTGAGATTTTACTCTGAACTTAATCTGTACTTCTCTGACAATTGGTAATGAATCTTCTTCTACACACCTTTAGAACTCTTGTCCCCTTTCAGTAAGTTACTATTCAGGTCCTTTGTCCCATTTTGATTTGGGTTACTTGCCTTACTACTCAATTGTTTATTTTTGAACACTAATTCTTTATTTCAGATGCTTAGTTTACAATTCTTTTGTTCAGTCTTATATTACCTTTGTTAATTTTCCTCTGTGGTGTGATAAAACTTGAATTTGATCACACATAGCTATGTTTCCATAAATGGTTCCCAACAGCCCATGTGATAAAAATTTGTTTCCCCAATGGTATAGGAGATGAGTAAGCCTTTACAAAGTGGGCCTTGTGTGGGAAGTTTTTAAATTGCTGGGGTCCTGCCCTTGACAAGGAATACAGGATCCTGGTTTCTTCCTTTTTCCTATTTGTTTCTTGGATGATGAGGTAAATAGTTTTCTCCACTACCTGAACATACCATTATGAATGGCTATTCCATAAATCCATAGAAATGAGGTTAAATGATAGTAGCATGAAATATTCAAGGCTTAAAGTAAAAAATATATTTTCTTTATAAATTAATTTATATAGGTCTTTCCTTACAATGATGGGAAGCTTACTAAAAGAAAAAAAGCAGGAAGAATTGGGGCTGTTCATTATGGCCACACCCGGCAATATCCATAGCCACATGGAACGGTTGTGTGTGAGAATTTTTAAAAACTCTGGAAAACACATGCTAGATGAAGCCTACAGTGCAGGAAAAAGGGCTTAGTAGGTGATTCTTGGAGGAATTAGAAGAACAAGTCATGGAAAGAAATATGGATAGTGAGTATTACATTTATGAACTTTTAAGTGGAAATAACAGTACTGAAAGAGAGGCTGATATTTTTCCACATGGTAGAAAATTTTTGTTATCCATTCCCTAATCCTTTGGGGATGAGTTTAAAATTGAAGACTGTATCTAGACAAATCCATGTAAAATTGTAACCAGAAAGTAGCAGAGGCAAGAAAGATTGTTCAGCGGTGCAGCATGTTAATGGTGTGGCAAAATAATGTTCCACTGATAGTAACTGTCATAAAAGAAGCTAAACACTTTATATGGGATCACAAGAAATATATCTGAGGATGTTTCTAAAAACATGATATGATGCCCTGACCACTAAGGCTCAGAGGTGGAGACACGCAATTTTCTTTTGAAGACTTTCACTGGGCTCAATTCTTATTTTCAGAGAAGACCACTGCACACAACAATCCTCTTTCTTGACACAGGAACAACATATTTGACATCTACAATTTAAAAATGGAAAGGTTATTTTGACTTTATTTGTAGAAGTTTCAGACTATGACCAACTAGCTCCAAAACAGAAGTATCCTGATGGCATATCATAGCAGAGAAAAGTTGATCATTTCATGATGGCCATTTGAAAGAGTACAGAAGAGTGAAAAAAAGAGAGGTGCTCCTCAAAGGCGCAGCTCCTTCCACCCTCCTCCTCTGCCTCAATTCTATTTGCTGCAGTTAGCTCTGATCATACTAAGAAAAACACCCCACAATCTCAATACCTCTTCAGATGCCAAGCAGTTGAAGGAAATGCTTAATTGGTAAACACCAGGTGCTCTGTATGCCCAGAACCTCCCTGGGATTCAGACCCCAACGTCAGCGTGTGAAATGTTTTGAGATTCCTGCAGCCATGACTCAAGCAGATTGAAGTGTAGCTCTTGACTCCAAAAGACCTTTGCATCAGTCACATGACACTGGTTTTGCAGTCATGTAGAACACAAAGACTATAGTATTATGACTAGTTTGACCCACTTTGTAAACCTGCTCTGGTTCCAAAACAAAACTAACTCAAGGAGGTTAAATTTTCCTTGATGAAAGAATCTATAATAGTGATACAAGTATATCATCTACACAGCTGTTCTCTGAAAGAAACATGCTCTACTTTATAATAAAAAAGTGAAAAATCTAAGATCTATCATAAGGCTACCAGTTAGAAAATTTTATTTGATATTAGAAATAGTATTAAAGTGGAATGTAAATAAAATAAACAAAATGCAAGTCATGAGTATCAATAGTGTATGAAATAGTTTCACAGACATATCCTATATTCATTTTTTCCCAAAAGATAGGTAAGAAGTGTGCAATAGGTTATCAAAATGCCACACTGGTTCTTTATAGTTGAATTAAACACTATTGTGCTGGGAAAGACAAAACAAAAAAACTTGTGATGTTCTACTTTCAGTGGAAAAAATTAAGTAAAAAGTAATACCACAGTGGTACATCCTGATAGAAATCAGAGAAATTAAATATTTACACTTACCAGATGAAGAAAATGAAAAAAAAAAAAAAAGAAAGAAAGAAAGAAAGAAATCTCTTCCTTTCCAATTTATTCATTAGTTTGGCCCAGAAAGAAACAAAGGTATATAATATTTTAAAAACATGTTTATATTTGTGTGTTTGACACAGAGAGGGAGAGAGAGAGAGAGTAAGAGAGAGAGAGAGAGGTCCTTAACTATTCTTCACCAATCTCTCTCTTTTTTTGCCCCACCTCTCTATTCTCTGATATCCACTCACTTTGCTACTGTCTTTATGGAGAACATGAGAATAAGATAAACTTCTGCTCTAAGGACATCATATTTTACCCAATAATGTGTAAAAAATGCATAAAATATGAATCAAATGTAAATGAAGTATAAAAGTAAATAAAATAATTATCAGATGCAGTGTTGGGCTTGCTATCCAATGAGAAAAAGAAGGACATGTCCTGAGTCAAGGGAATTGGTCCCATAATATTGGTCTTACTAAAGCCTCCCCAGTCAAATATTCAGCAACAAAAAATGTCCACATTAGTATTTATTATCTCAGCCTGGATAAATTTACCTCAGCTGTGATTCCTGTATCAAACATGTACTGCGCTGGATTCACGCACTAAAAATAATCACATACAACATAGGAAGAAGTTTTTACAATTTAAATATAATGAAATGTTGGAAGCATCTGTGACTAACATATTTATTATCTTTAAATATTGTGAATTTGAAAGTAAAGGATAACATTTTTTCAGGAGGAAATTTAAAAACAGTATTTCAGGAGAGAGAAGAATGAAAGAAAAAGCAACTAAGGTACTACCCAAACCTAGAGAGCTGGACTAAGCGAAGAAAAACATGGGATAAATAGAATGGGTATTCTATCCTGGAAGGAATTTGTGTGTATATTTATCAAAAACTATACTTCTTTAAATAGAAGAGACTATGAATCTAAAAACAATTTTTCAAATAATTTGAATACATGTACAACAGTCAAATATTACTAATATTTACATTAAATGTAAGAAAAATAGATAAGATAATCAGCTTTCCTTGTCTGGGACAGACTGAGGTAAATCAGTGTTAAAAGATTTTTCCTCACAGTCTCAGTGGCTGTGGGCACAGCAGATCGCCGAAGAGATTAGTTCATTTCTCTATCGCCACTTTTCCGGAGCCAGGGGAATGGTTCAGAATTCTGCATTCCCTCAGTTGTTCCAATTGGATCCTCTTTCCAGAAAGTTCTAATCCCTGCCAGTATTCGTGCATGTTGATGACCACACCTTGCACACGTGAGGCACTGGGGGACCTTTATAATTTTATCCCATCGCAATAAGTGCGATATGTGAGAGAGACAATTAGGAAGCAAGTTTTCCGTGTGAATCTGAAGACAAAATATATTTAAAATCAGAAGAGTTCGTTTGTAACGGCTAAAACATTTGTCTTCTTTGAAGACGAATTTTGAGCTTATTGGTGATTCGTGATTCATTTTTTAGTGCAGTCCCACAAAAGGCCTAGAGTATTTAGTAGTTTCAAAAGTAAGTGAAAACTTTGATGCGGAAATGTGATAGTGTATTTTTCCAAAGAAGACATAGGGCTGAAAGGATCGCTAAAAGTTAACTCATTTTAAAAATATAGCTTAATTAAAATGGAGTTCAATGTCAGATTTAAGTATAGAATGGAAAATCATATAACATAATTTTTTAAGTCAGTGAAGCAAATATAGACAAATGAATGATAATGGAATAAAGAACAAATATCATGATGATAAATATTGATCAGTTATTCTACATGGTTATTAAAAACAAATATAAGTGAGGCATGAGAATCATACACCTGAGAAATTTGCAAAATACAAAGAAAGATAGAAATTATACAATTTATATATATTATATATAATGTGTATATATATATATATATAAATACAAACAGTAAAAAATTATATGCATGTAATTTAAAATTGAATAATATAGGGCCATGCATTTAGCTCAGTGCCTCTGGTGTCTGCCTTGGAAGTGTAAGGTCCCCAGTTCGATCCCTGGTAACCACATACAACAGTACCAGGCTTGGTGGGTCATGCCTGTAATCCCAGAACTCAGGAGAGGCAAGAGGATTGCTGAGCTCCAGGATGGGTTCAGGACCAGCCTGAACTACAAAGCAAGATTGTCTCAAAATATAAAATAAAATTGAGTAACACAAAATGGGCTAATATTAAGGGCATACGAGTTAGAGAACACAAAATTTAGGTGCATAATAACCTTGAATATGTTGTCTTGTAACAGAAAAGGATTTGAAAACAAAGGTGAAAGGAAGACAAAAACTTGCAAGAAGAACAAAAGTGTGTGTGTAAATATTAACATGTGATTATCAAAATGTGCTGAAGATCTGTGCATAAATTACATAAATAAAATTTAAAAATCATCCTTCAATTTATATATCCCATGAAAACTCTCAAAATCATACTAATATAAATGTTATTTAGAGTAAAAAAGACCAGAATAAGAAAATTTTGGGGGAAAAAAAAAACTGCTAAATAAACTATATACAAAATAGAGTACCATCTATCAATAAATAAGATCATTATAATTTATAAGTCATTCTACTCAAATACAATATTAAAAATGTTTCAGGAGAAATTATAAAGAATATAAATTGTTTCAAAACACTTACAATGCCCAGAATAATATCCTCATTAGGTTTATATACCTCATTAAACAAAAAATGTCACAAATTTCAAATTGAGTGTATTATATTGAGTGAGATTTAGAAAGAAAACAGTATTCAGGAAAAATGCAGAAGATTTTAATTAAAATAAAGTGTAATATTTTGTTGAATTATCTAAGTAACATACTACTAACAACATCCTTTATATTACTTTTATGACTTTCATATCTTTTGAACCATTAAAATACTATTTCATTGAATATTTTGATAGAGATGAAACATAAATTTTGTTACATTGCATGGTATATTTTTTTAAAGTCTTGAGTCCAGTAAACAAATACTTCACTTCTTGCTCTCACTTTTCCTATTAACAGAAAAACCATGATTCAAATGCAATGTATGTGGTGAAAGTATTTTTTTCATTTTGCTTCTATGTTCACTCCCTCTGTAGAAATAACGTTACATGGACTTGAATTCATTTTGTAAATTTTCTAAAACTTAATCTTAATCAGATTCCAGGCTTCAATTCTTTCATTTGCATTTCCTAAACATATATTAACTGATGCTGTGTATGAAAGTGCACATTTAGGAATTAAATTTATCAAAGTTAAATGTTGTGATGTCCCAGCGAACATAAAACCAGGTTACTCTGATGCACCTGTTTATGTAATTGATTTCTATTTTCATGGGGATCACAGGCAGAAGACAGGCGCCGGGAACATTAATTCAGTTTCACAAGCCTCTGAATGCGGTATTCCAGTGATCCACAAACCGTAAAAGGGACGATGAATAAAGCCTTCGCAGTTGTTTTGAATATCATGAATAGCTGTTATTTTGTTCTTTGAGCTATGGAGATGAATCACTGTATATTTGCATTAGAACATTTACTTCCATTTAAAAATTACATACTTCATCCTGAGAAAGAAATGTTAGCTAAAGATTAGAAATTTGCATATTATGTGAAAAGCTGTCATGCACTTGGATCAATGATAATTTACCAAACAGATATTAAAATGTATGCATAATATTGTTCTTAACATAAATTTTATTTTTATAGCACCTGGGCTAGAACATGGAGAAAGACAATTTTTTAAAATTCCACATTTGTTCTAATAAACCATTCAGTTAAGATTTGCTAGTATCAAAGACTTAAATGAATAATTTATTTATGGGTTCATCATAAAATCATTCTATATAGTGACAAAACATTCATCTCTTAGGTTTAGTATTTCTCAGCTCCCCAAGTCTAGAATAGTTAGTTATATCAATAAGTACACTGATGAATGATTTCATATCTTCATTATTTTCCAAATTAGAAATTAAGGAGCTTAAATTATTTCTGTAGCAATTTTATTGAAACTTCTAGACAAAGATGCATTAATATAAATTAAAATTTTATTAATACCAAACACATGTGTTTATACATAATGAATAATCTGATTTTCCTAAATTTGTATAAGATATACTTTTGGAATACTATTCTAGCCATAATATACTTTGATGAATCAAAGAAGGTTTATTTTGCTTTTTAATTTGTGTAAAATTTTAGAATGATCATTGCCTAAAATCATGGTGCAAAAGCATCTGAGCCTCATTGTTCCCTGGAGTCATCCAGTGATTATTTTCATTTTTTAAGAGTCAAGGTGACATATTTATTCCAGAAAATTTTAAGTGTTTTTGTTCCTACTTTTTCACCACAATTCTATAATGAAATGCCATGTCTCACTTTCCACTTACTTAGAGTTCACTCTTCTCCTTTGGGTTAGGCCAAATCAAAATGGTTTCCATGTTTTTCTAGTCCTTGTGAATTGACCCATAAATATGATTCCTTTTTATGCGAATTAAATGAATGAGAGAGAGACTGATGGAGTCATTTAGGTGGATGGACTTAGGGAGTCTGGGCTGCCTCTGTCAATCTTTTGAAGATCCTAGAGGAAGATGTTTTCGTTGGGATCCAAGGCGGTGAGGATGGGATTCTCACCATAGCCACATGATCATCTTGTCATGGCAGACTGGAATGGCTCAGGGTCACAGCTAAGTGCTACAGCTCCAGGGCTGCACCAAACTACTACATCAAGTGCTAAACCTACAGTATTGGAAGCACAGAAAGTTACATTTATGGAACAAAATATTTTTTGAAAAAAAAAATGTGGGGTGGAGAGGCTTGCCCTATTGTGTATTAATTTATCATTATGAGAACTGGCACTTTGGTCTAAAAATTCAGAAGATACATTATTGCCTACATTTTGAGTAGCTTACAATGTTCTATATGGAATTCCAATGGCTGCAGTAGAAGACTGACATAGTGCACTTAGATTATGACACAAAGATAGGTCCTTTTCTCTAGATAACTAGACACTTACAGCATAGCCCTAAGTTTATTATTGATTACTGTCAAAAGTGAATTCTAAATCTGTTTGACCAAAAGACTGCAAAATCAGAGCTTCCTCTCATTAACTGGCCAATCAAACAAAAAATTGTCAGATATACTGCCCTCTCTGATATTCTGTGCAAGTTAAATGTAGAAGATTACACATAGGAAATCTTGCTGGCAAAATCAAGTATTTCAAGCACAATCTAATTGTTCTACTTTGATACTTTCCTCAGTTCAACTTTGTGGGCTTCACCTACTCCTTTTAGGTCCATGTGTCTAAGGAATGTGGGGACTGTGTGTATAAGCTTTGGGAACACTACACTTCCTCTTAATCAGGGATAAACCTGAAGTAGAATGATGAGGTTTGGGACGAGCCTGAAATTAAACCAAATAAAAAAAAAAAAAACAGCAATTCATATTTAAAATGTTACTAGAGATATGAGCTCCCATAAATCTGAGGGGAGTTACTGAAAGAGCCTAGACTTCAGAGAACAAGAGTGAAAAATGTGAAGAAGGTCGAAGAAACAGCTAGAAAGATAGGTCTTTGAACAGTCATTGTGGGGTGTAAGGGTGTCTGCTGAAGCCCATGCACTGAAGAGGAAGCCACATTATTTTTGAACTCAAACTCTTTGACATCAGTTGATCTCATTCTGCAGACACTCTGGTATTAATTAGTAATGTCATTAAGAAGTGGTAATAATGGTACCAACTCCAATTGAAATAATGTATAAGCTAATATTATGAGCTTTTTCTGCACATCAATATTTATCCAGAAACATCATTGCTGAGTGCTCAACTTTTGAAGTGAGTCCAAAACTAATCCTTTTACTGGCTCAATTAATCAGTTTCTGTTGATAGGCTGATTGCATTTGACCATGCATCTTGGAAGGTTCTGGAAGATGAGCTTTGTAGTGTTTGCAGTATTGTTACTACTTTTGTCCAGGAATAACTTTTTTAAGGGTATCTCAGTAGTAAACTGCATTGAGAGCATAACAGCCTGTTCACTTTGCTTAAGAACAAGCTTCTTTCCTAATCATTATAAAGATAAAGTCATCTGGCATGATAAAGAGAGGGCTGTTTTTCTCCTTAGCAGATTAGCACTTACCAAGCTCAGTGTCTCTCAGCTTAGACCATTTTGTGAATTAGCACTCACCATGCCTCACTCAGACTTGTGAGATTTGGTATGATAGAAAGAGCCAGTGAAAACAGGAGGCTTTTGATTATTCCACTTCCATGTGTAATAAATTACCTAATTCTTTGGGGCCAGTGGATCTCTTACTGGTAGTAGTAACTTAAATACTGACTACATTATATAGAATCATTCTTATATTTAAGGACTGTTGACATGTGTTTTTAATTAATTAATTTTGGTTGTATATTTTAGATAAGCAAAATTATCACATTCATCATAGAGAATTTGTACCTGTATTAATTTATCTTGATTCTTCTTTTTAAAACACTTTTCATTTATTGAATTTATCAACACATTTTAGATATATATTATGATCACATTCAATATTAAAATTTTGTACCTGTATATTATGTATCTTAATTCTCATTTTCCTTTTTTTTTCTTTTTTCCAATTCCCCTGCCCTCCCTACCACCTCACCCCCATACACATAATATTTATTTTCATTTTTGTTTTTAATGTAATGATCTTTCCCTTTAATTTTCCCCATCCTCTTTTCACTTTTCCTTTGAATATTTTCTTCCTCTTTTGCAATGTCTATCATACATGCTGGATATCACATCTTTAGTCTCTCATATTGGAGATATGTTATGATATTTACACAACTGAATCCTGTTTCTTTCATAATTCTAGACAACAAAGACATGGCAGGTGGTATCATAATCCCCAACTTGACCCTAAACCACAAAGCTATTGTGTTTAAAAACAAAACATAGTAGTGGCAAAGAAACAGACACCCAAATCAATGGAACAGAGTAGAAGATGAACAAACAACTCCAGACTTACTAAGCTACTTCGTTTTTGACAAAGAAGGCAAATGCCCTCAATGGAGGAAAGATAACCTCTTTAACAAATGGTGGTAGCAAAGCTGGATTTCCACCTGCCAAATATAAAATCCAAATTGATGTCTTCCACCATGCACTAAAATGAAATCAAAGTGGACTAGAGACCTAAACTATCAAAGAGAAACTCTAAACCTGCTGGAAGATAGGTTAGGTTGAAATATTGAAAACATTAACATAGGGAAAAACTTAAGAACAAAATCTCAGCAACATGGGAACTAGCAAAAAGAATTAGTATTTGGGATCTCATCTTATTAAAAAGCATCAAAATAGCAAGAAAAACCACTAACAGAGCAAAAAGACAACCTATAGTATGAGAAAGGGTTTTGACCAGATCTTTCTCAGACAAAGGACTGCTATCAAGTATACAACTTGATTCTTCTTTTTTCTCCTTTCTTTCCTCTCCTTTCGATCCCCCTTCCCCTCACAGCAAATAAATTAATCAAAATTTCAAGATGTGTGTCCAATTATTTTACTTAGTCTCAAGGTATGAAATGGAAATGTTTCAAGTTTATCCTTATGGCAGAGTCATGTTGTATTATACATAAAACCTCAGATATTCTTCATCCACTCATGAGTTGATAGGCATCTGGGCTATTTCCAAGATTTAGCTATCATGAGCTGTGTCACTGTAAACATGAGCTTATAGTTGTATGATTTTTTAAATGTTTCCAAGAAGATATCAAATGGGGCAATAACCAAATCAAATGCAATCTTAGATCTTAGTTTCTTTTCTTTTCTTTTTTTTTCTCTACCAGGAATGGAATTCAGGCCCTTGTTCTTCCAAGGTAGGCACTCTACCAACTGAGCTAAATTCTCAGCCCTAGGTTTTAGTTTCTTGAGAAATCTCCACACTGATTTCCTCAGTAGTTGCACTAGTCTCCACACCCTCAAACAATGGAAAGGGTTCTTTCTCCTTACAGCTATACCAGCCTTGTTATTGATTGAATTATTAATGACACTCATTGTTTTTTGGGATAAGATAGAATCTCAGTGGTTTTCATTCACATTTCTTGACTGACTAGTAACATTTAACTTTTTTTTCATGTGTTTATTTGTCATCTCTACTTCTTTATCTGAAAATTATTTATTCTTATCAGATGCATATTTTGGGGTTGGGTCTTTAAATTTGAGAGTTCTGATATCTTTTAGTTCTTTATATATTCTACATATTAGTCCTTTATCTTAGAAACAGCTGAAAAGAAAACTTTCCCCAATCTGTAGGTCGCTCTTAACTCTTGTTTTCTCTTCCTCTGTGAAAACTTTTTAATAAGATGAGATCCCAGTTGTTGATTCTTTGTGCTATTTTCTGTGCAACTGAGCTTTTGTTCATAAAGCCATTGCCTACACTTATGTCTTCAAGAGTTCTACCAATTCTATCTTGTAATAGACTTAATGTTTCTGTTTAGAAAACTCAGATCTTGGTTCCATCTCAATTTCAGTTTCATGTATGATAAGAGATATGAATCTAATTTTAGTCCCTCACATGTGGAAAGTCAGTTTTGCAACACCAATTATTAAAGAGATGATCTTTCTTCCAGTAAAAGTATTTGGCCCCTTGGTCAAAGATAAAATGACAAAGGTGTTTAGAGTTGTTTCTGCATCTTCTAGTTTGTTCCACTGAAGCTTCAGTCTGGTTTTGTTTTGTGTTTTGCCAGTACATATTATTTGTGTCACAGTTGTTCTGTAGTATAATTTCAAGTATCTGTGCCTTTGTTGCTAAGGATACCTTTTGTCCAGGATTTATTTCTGTATTTCTTCTGATTCCAAGTGAATATAGGACTGTTCATTCTAATCATATGTCTTCTCATACAATATAAAAGATACTGATCACTGGAGTCACTGTTACACTGCTCCCGGTGTTCTGCTACACTTCCCTGAGTTTACTCAATCCATTATTCCTCATCACTCTTTCCTTGACCCTACTTCTGAAGAAGTGTGTACACAGGCTCATGAATAGCCCAGGACCCACACTCTTCTGGAGGAAGAGCTTATGGGTGAACTCTGAAAGAATCAGAAAGAGTCACATTTCCTTACTGCAAAATAGTATCTAAGATAATAAAGTTAAAGGGTGAGATGATTTATCTGTTGTCTTGCTATCATGGCTTCTATGGAACGCTGGTTGGCTCTGATGCCTTGGAGCCTGTGATGAAGCACTGAGTCATGAACAGAACATGTGACCAGGGAAGCCAGGAGCAAAGAGTAAGACAGGAAGAGACCAGAACCCTGATATCCCCATTCAAGAGGATGATTCCAGTGATGGGAACTCTTTCAGGAATTTACACCTTTTAAAAGTTCAACTTCCTCTCAATAATGCCAATCTGAGGACTGGACCTTAAACAGGTGGAACTTTGGGAGACATCTGAGACTCAAACTACAGCACAGGTAACAACATCTATGGATCAAATATTAGATACCATGAAACATCCACCTAGGAAAAAGATATGACACTCTCTCATCTGAATTCAGAGTACACAGACCTGGAAATTAAGGCCTTGAAGAATAGCCTTTCTCTTGGTTGCTCAAAATTTCTCTATGGTTGTTTTACTTCATGAAATTTAAAACTTTGCTGAATTAGAGGTTTTTATTATTGATGGAGAAAATAGTCTACTAGGGAAAAATAATGCTAGCACTGAACTGGAAATGAAAATTTCTACTCAATTTCTTTGAGTTTAACATGACAGTGGGTTGAAGTAAAGAATGCAGTGTTTGGGGAATAGAATACAACATTTTAATATTTAATTGTCTAGAGTAAAAGGTATAGAAGAAATGTC
This sequence comes from Petromus typicus, assembly GCA_004026965.1. NCBI lineage: Eukaryota > Metazoa > Chordata > Mammalia > Rodentia > Petromuridae > Petromus > Petromus typicus. The sequence goes on from PVIR01008514.1 coordinate 41,854, forward strand.
ACACATGAACATGTTAATTAATGGTTCATTAAGTGCAATCTCGATCTGTAGATGCTTGCTCAAAGTGAGAAATTTGATGAGCTAAATACACTGTCATCTTCTGCCAAACAAAGAGGCCCTGGGAGGATCCTCTCTGACCAGTACGCTCCTTGTTTTCCTTGAAAGACTTTAGAAATTTGCTAATTTATCTCTCCCAGAACCCTTCCATAAGAAGCAGGCTTCTACCCTAATGGATTATTTATTATTAAGCAGGTAGAAGAAAGTTATTCAGATATGATTTGTTTTTCTTGGTCTAAGTGCTTGTATTATTTTGGTTTTCCCTAGGAACAGACTGTGATATGAGGATTTGCATATCATTTGTTTGGATGTTGTTCCCAGGAAACCTTGGTAGAGGAGCAGAGAAATGAGACAGGGAAACTAAGCAAGCCAATACAAACTGCCTTATTAAGCAAGTTACCATGGTGAGAGACTGGAGATTAATGCTAGTTTGGAGCCAGGCTCCATTTTGAGACAGGAGCCAAGCAAGATCCCACCTAGAGCAAAGATCCCCTGGTTGTGTCTACATTAGCACCTATCAGTCACGGCTTGAGAGACGCTGCTCCCACAGTCAGGTTAGTTCGCAGGCTCTTCAATGTGGCAGAAATACGGCAGGCTGCAGAGGGAAGGAATTCCAAAGGAGCAACAGAGGGAAGGAATTCCAAAGGAGCAACGCATAGCTTGTTAGCAGATTCCCTGTGGGGGTGGGGGCGCAAACGAAACTGCTGTCAGGACCTGAGCAGGGTCCCAGCGATGTTCTCTATACGTCTAGGGCAAACTGATTACTATCCGTAAATAGATTCCATGTAATGACTCTTGATTGGGGCGAAGATGACTATTGATTTTAATTCCCTCGCATTTTTCCCCTACCATTCTTCACTTTAATGGCAAGATTGTACAAAAAGAAATTAATGCTCAGAATTTTCTCCTGTAAAGGTTGGAATCTTATATTAAGAGCAGGTTTATATTGTCAAATAAGGTCAATGAGATAATAGCACTGAAAATTGCTGTGTAATGTGTAAGTGCTGTAATGATTTCGGTTAATTAATTCCATAAATTCTGACATTTAAAGATTAAATAGTGTTAAATGCCTTACCTGAGGATAAGAGCTAGCTAATTAATTAGGTAAATGGATTTATTTTCCTGTATTATCTTTTAAAAATTATTTATAAATACACTCATTTGTCACATAGAAAATATTTTATTTTGTTCTAAGCATATTTAATTATAAAACTTTATTTCCCATGAAATTTCATTTAAAAATTTAAGGAGAAAATTTATTTCCATGAAAGTATATTATGTATAGCCACAATACTATTCATTGTTAGAAATATCTTTAAAACCACATCTGTTTAATACTATTAATTCTCAGAGTTACCAGGGAAATTTGAGATATTATTATAGATTATATGTAAAATGTACAATTTTACAAAATTTCTCTTTAATATTCAATGTGTTTGTAATTCTCTGAATGCTAATATTTTGGTATAGTGATTGTGTACAATAAATTATACACTCTGGAGATTCACAGAATCTTTCTTTTTTGTTGTTTTAACTTTAATTTCAATAAAATTTAATATCACCACATCTTATTTTAAAACATACCTACCGCTTTTGCTATGACAGCCTTTTCTTATTTGAACGATAGTGTCACCCTAGTGAATATGCAATTTATTATGAATAAATTGCAAAATAACACTGAATGACAAAAATTAGTTTTACAAATCAGTTGCCTTCTTTTCATTACTGAAATATTTGGTATAGATTTAGACAGATAACCTAACCAAAATTTCTTTTTTAAATTACAACTTATTTGAAAAAATTTATTTTGTGAATAATATCAATAATATGACAAATTTTAATGCTGAGCATATTGTTATGGGATCCATTAAAATAATTTTAAATTTCCCAAAGTAATTTTAAATAAAAATAAGTTTTTAAATATGCTTTTATGGAACAAATATGTGAAAAATACAGTATGACATTTCATTTTTAATGTAAATTAAGTGACTATGAATTTGAGTAATCTAGCTTTGTTTGTATTTACCCAACTGCCTTTGTTCAGATTTATTGAGGTATAACTGACAAATAAATATAGCAAATATATTTATACATTATGTATATGTATATGTTATGCTTTGATATATGTATATATTTAAAATAATTATGCTAATTAACCTACCCATTAACTTATACAGTTATTTTTCATAGCAGAAACATATGACATCTAATCTTTCTATCCTTTTCAAGTATACAGTATGAGTATGTTTTACCAGGTATCTGCATTCTACTTGAAATTTTCAAATTTTTTGTAGATGTTTTATTCTGTCCTTTCTTGCTCTCTTCATTTGTGATTGGGTAATTTATTGTAATAGTTTGGTTTGATTACTTATTATTTATCTTTCTTTCATTTTTGAAAGTTCTCTTTATGGAACTTGTTTTGTTGAGGCTTGGGTGGGTTGACACAAAGCCTGGTCTAAGTTTGGGATGAAACTGATCCTGGCCTACACTGCCAACTTGGTCAGGGTCCACTGTGAAATACTGGTGCTTGAGACTGAGACTACAGGATCCAGCTAAGCATCGGTTCAGAGCAAGCCTGGTGTCTGGATCTGCTGGAGCAGGAGACCTTTGGGAGGACTAAGACTGGAGACTTGGGCATTGAGACTAGACCCAGACCAGGCACCTCAGTATGTACCACTTCTACAGAAGCTAGCTCACAATTAAGAAACATGCGACATCTGGGGGGAGAGCAAAGCAGGAATCCATGGGAGCTTACAGGATCTGAGGAGGTAAGGCAAGATGGCTCCTACATCTGTGCTAAAGTCTTGTGCTCCTTTCTCTCACCTTCAGCCACTAGAGGGAACTCTGCTCCAGTTCTGCTGGTTGGATTAGAAGAGCACTACAAATTTCATTCCTTCTTTAGTGATTCATTTCTATGCTGCAGCCAGGTACTGCAGCTGCTTTTCTGTTTTCCTTAGTTCTCATGAGGTTATTTCAGAAGAGCTGTTAATGATGTTTCTTTAAGAAAATGAGTATGACAAAGTATCGTTTTCCATCTAAAAGATACTATTCCACAATATTTACAACTGGTACTTTTTGTATCCGTTTCCATAAAAATAGACTGGCTATGAAAAAATTTGAAAATCAGTATTTTGGCTAAGATTAAATGTATTGGTCATAAAAATAAATGAAGAAGGGTTTTTGGTATATTCATTAATATACATTAATTTTATCAAAATACAAGATATATTTTACTATAAATAAAATCCAAGTGAAAATTTCTTGACTTTTATCAATTGTAAGTTTTAGTATTAATTCATTCTAGTGTTGCTTGTTTATGTTTATTCCTCACCATAATGTCTGAAAGTTTATGTTCCTTATAAAAATAAAACATAGTTTTTTACAATAAATTGTACAAATAATTTATATGCAAAACAATTTAAAATGTTTTAAATAATAGAAATACAAAAATAGTATTTTTACGTAGTAAAAATATTATTAATTGAAATAACAATATAATATGTGTTTATAATTATAGAGTAATTTATGAAGGGGGAAAATAATGAGATTATAATAAAAAAGTAAGGAAACAAATTTTATGTATATGGGGGGTGGTAGGGTGGGTTGGGCTATGGGAAAAAATGAGAATTAAGTTGTGTCTTATACTGGTACAAATCCCCATTATGGAGTGCAATCATGATGCATATATGTGATGTACCAATAAAGATTAAAAAATTAAAAATTATAGAGTAATTTATTTTATAATGACAATTTCATCATTGTTCACACAAGTATCACTAGTAAGTTTTACAATTTATTGTTCTTTGCTTTGAGGAAAAAATCTTCCAAGGTTTTTCAGTCCTTCATATTTTAAAATAATTTCTGAGTTTTAATTATGTAGATTTACATTTTGCCTTTACGAATATGGCTACAGTTCTTTGAAAACCGTGAAGTGGGCATTTATGTTTTATTTCTCTCCAGTGTTTCTAGATGCATGGATTTATCTCTCAAGAAGAAATAAACAAGATGACATTAATGTCAGTGCTGTGTGACAGCCAGTGAATCAAGAAGTAGAAGAGAAAATATTTCAGTAAGAAGAAACATGATCACTAAAAAGAAGGAAAAGAAGAGAAGGAGAAGGTGAAGAAGAGGAGCAAGAAAAGAAGAATAAAAAGAGGAAGAGGAGGGAAGGAGAAGAGAAAAAAGGAAAGGTAGAAGATTACTGAGAAGAAGAAGAAGCCAAGGAGGGAAATGTATGCAGTTCCTTCACGTGAGAAGCTGCTACCATCTTATGCATCAGATATGCTTATTTCTTTAATTTGTATTTTTTTAAAAGAAGAAAGACCTGTAGATGTTTAAACCTAATAAAGGAAATATTTATCTACAAGATAATCACACAAATATAAAGGATATATCAAGCAGAATTCAAGAATAAAACAATTTGCTGGTTAATAATTAGGGAAAAGTCAATTGAGACCATAAATACAAAAACTCTAACAGAATATATTTTGGTTTCCCTACCAGATTACCCTATACTATTCCAAACCTGAAAATATAGGGTTTTTGTTTTGTTCTGTTTTGTTTTTTGTTTTGTTTTGTTTTGTTTTGAGACAAGGTCTCACTTTGTAGTTTAGGCTGGCCCTGAGCTCAGCCTCAAACTCACATTACAGCAATCCTCCTGCCTCTGCCTCCTGATTTCTGGGATTACAGGCATGAGCCACCAAGCCCAGCACTGTGGTATGTGGCACTGATTTCTGCTGGGCGTAAGTCTCCACACCCAGTATTGTTTGTGGTTACTGGGGATTGAACCTGGGTCTTAGTGCTTGCAAGACAAGCGATGGAACCACTAAGCTAAATTCCCGGCCCAAATATAGGTTTTAAAGAGACATTAGGAAGATTCACAAATGTTTACTTTGTCCAAGAATTGCATAATATTTCCAAGCAGGTTCAAACCAAGATCCTTTAGTCACATAGAACAAAGAAGGTCATACAGCATTATGTCTGAGCTAAATTCATGTTGACATAATCTCCATCCATTACATAGAGTGCTGTATTTTTAGCTAAGGAATTTCAGAAAAAAAAGTAGTTTGAAAAGGCGTTTTTCACTGAATGTTATCAAACTAAAAATTCTTTAAATTTTCTTGCCTCTGAACTACCTTTGAGTCAATTTGTAAAATCTACTCATAGAAACATAAATTAGCTTTTGAAAAAAAGTCAAAATAATATAAATAAAAATTCAAATAAAAAATCAAGGAATAAAAAATAAAGAGTAAATACAGTAAGTATGAGCCAATTATAAATATTAGAAAGAAGGAAATATCTTGGGTTAAAATAAATTACAGAAATTTAAAACATAGAGATGCATTTGAAATGCTGAGCTGTGTGTGGTGTCTGAGGTCTGCCTCTGAATGTAGAATTGCTCTGGACAATTAAGAGAGGCTAAATTTAACAAAGTCTTTGAGACAAGAAACCGTTTCTGTAAGTAAAGTTTTCCTTTGATGATCAGAAGAGCTACAAAATAGTATTCATTTTTGTCTCCCAGGGAGACACTCATAGATTTCCCTTGCATGTAACTGTGAATGTCATACACCTATTCCCTTTATGTAAATGAACATGACAAGATAATTGAATACATAGTCTATAAATGTTTAGTAAATATTTTTAGTCTTGAATTCTTTCAATCACAGGTGTTCATGCCAGATTTTGGATACGTGGCCAACAGGTAGGTAGCTTCAGTACCTCTCCATATATCCTTCCATTTTCCTTTTTCTGTACATTAACTTGACTGTTCACCATCTTACTCGAGGCTTCACTTACTGCTTTTGCACAATATCACATCTCTCCTGTCGATAGGTTATGGTGACTCAGTAGTATTAACATCCTCTTATTGCATCACCTGTTTTTAACATCTTCTTTGAACTAGAGCTACTATTTCTTGCATGTGAAAATGAAACTCTGTTTAGTTAAAGTTCATGATTATACTTCCATCTTCATTCCATCTGGCCATTAAAAGCATTTGTTAATAAAATTTTCTCCCACAATGGCCCTTAATGCTCAGCTCTAATCTTCTTGTACTTACTAAGTGAGAACATTTTGAATCTATACTACTTACTCTGTTTTGTCCACATCAGTAGTAACCACGATATTTCTCAATCCAAGATTTCCATTTGTTATTTCTTATTGCTTTCTCTGCAAAACTTTAAAGAGTTAAACACTTATTTTTCTTTTTAATACCATGTTCAAGTATAGTATGTTTGTCTGCTTTCTATAAAAAACAACAACTAAAAATGTCTTAGGTAAACAACTTATAAAGAAAGGTTTAGTCAGCTGCCACTTTCCGAGTCTCCATACCACAGCTGGTTGCTTTTGTGCTTTGAGTCTGTTGAAAGGAGGGACATTATTGCAAGAGCAAAAGGCAAAGCTGAACTGTTCCTCTTATTTTCAGAATGTGAAACATAAGAAAAGCACTTGCCACAGTTTACACAGTAGCCATCAGTTGAGTGGACACCCAAAGAAATCTAAGCATCTGGGTTACTGTTTTAACCTAAAATAGCCTCCAAAGTTCTCATGAGTTCAGAGTTGGAGCTTTTGAAAGTCAGAAGATCATGGAGGTGCCACAACCATCACTGAAGTCATCTACTGATGAAATCATAGATGAACATGTTGTTTGGAAGGATATTTTTCATAACCAGCTTCTCCTCCTTCTGTTTCCTAGATGCTCTACCTTAACCAGATTTTTTTCTCCAGACCCTTCTCCCATGTTACTGACACTCTGAAACCAGTTAACCATCTAGCAAAACCTCTGAAGCTCTTGTTAGATGTGAAGATATGGAATAAACATTTTCCCCTTTAAGAAGATGAACATGTCATGTGTCTTTTCCCTGCAACATGAAAGCTAATTCAATCTTTCATAGTGTTGCAGGTCTCAAAGGTGCCAGTACCTACCAACAGTGCACTGTGAGAATGATCCTTAATACATGGCCTTGTTGTAGATTCAAGATACCAATCAGAGCAGAAGCCATAGTTTTATTTAAGGGCCATCAGCAGAGCAATGGCTGCCCTTATGTGTAATGGAATCCCTCTCTCTGTTGCATGGACTCTACTGAAAGATGACCTCTTCAGTTCCTCACTTCCCTTCTGAAATAGAAGCTTCATGTTTATAGTTTCTTTGCCATAATTTCTTCCTTCTCTAACACCTTCGTCAAGAAGTAGCTCAGAGCTCAGGTTTTGCATTCCATATCTATCTGCACTTACGTTGTGGCTTCATTTAGACCCTTGGTTTTTAACATCTATCTGTGTATTGTAGAAAACCAAATGTTTTCAAGATTGTACCTCTGCCCTGCAAGATAAAGATAGATATAGAAGTTCTTACATTTCTTTCTTTGTATATTAATAGGCACCAAGATCCTGGGTGTTTGTAACAAATATCAAGATGTGTTCTGTCTCACACCTGACATAGCCAGAATTTGTCCTTGCTTGAATTTATACCCTTCAGACATTAGTAAGGAAATGATAAGTGACTGGTTTAGAAGGCCACAATGAAAAAAGAGACACACAGGAGTTTCTTAAAAAATGAAACACAATGGCAATAAAAATCCCTACCATTGTGTTATTTCCCACTAATGATGGTGCTTCAGCCTCAGTAATTACTCCAAAAAGTAATTTCTCAAGTGCATTAAGCTGAAAAAAAATTAGCTTCATCTTCATTACTCGTTCCTCATCCACACCTACAGCTGCAGCCTTCTGTCAGCATGAATCAGTGTGTCAATTGCAGGTTCATGGTAAATACAAAAAGCAATAGGCAGAAATATTAAGAAAAATGTTCACAATTTGACACTATGTGAAGATTACAACTACAAATTGATGCTATAAATATAAAAACTAAAAGGAAGAAAACCACTCATAATTGAGATATGTGGGTCAATATTTTACTCATCTTAAATTTTGCATTTACAATGATAGTATTAAAATCAAGAGTTTTTATATTTATGTGATTAGAAAACTGAACTATGAAGTGGATAGCTGTCTTACAAAATAATGTTAAGAAACACTTCACAAAGATTGGAGAGGAAGGGTTTTAATGCTTGAAAACGTTAAAACATTCAGGGTGAATTTGAGAATTGTTACAGTAGTCTTTAATTTTAACTGCATATAAATATCTACAGGTGATATATAATAACTATGGTACTTATCTCTAAAAAAATTCTGAAAACTGAAAGAATACAACAAAACCAATGTAAGCAATTTTTAAAACTACATGATATCCTTACATATATATCAGAATAATTAGTTTAAAATGATAACAGAAAATGCTGGCAATTTGACTGAGAAACTGAATTATTCATACACTTGAAATATCCAATCAGTTAGCTTCTTTGGTAAGCAATTAAAGTATAAAAAAAAGATAGGATGACACAAACTAAATTAAACCTCCATCTCCCATACAACTGAATAATTATACTCTTGAGCATTTAACCCAGAGCAATAAAAATATGGTCTCACAAAAATCCTACATTGGAACATTTATGACAACTTCTTTGACAATAAGCACAACTACAAGCATGTTCATACCTGTCCACATTCATGTATAGGAAGCTACCCAGCAAGAAAAAGAACACACTATTCATTAATACAATAGCCAAAAGGAATTTACAGAAAGCTTTTCTGATAAGAAATAGTTAATTCCAAAAAATTGGATGCATTCCTTCCAAAAGTACATGAAAAGATATTCAACAAAGTGTATTTGTAGGGCTGGATTGTTGAAGTTTGTTGAATCACAAAGAAACTTTTCCAATGCATTCAAGTAAGTTGGTGGTTGCAGCAGGGTTCAGGTGTCTCTGAGTTCCCGAGAATATAAATTCTCAAGGAACACAGATTTTTGGCTTCTTCACAGTTGAATCAACCTAGAACAAATAACTGTGACTATGACCAAGTCTTGTACACTTAAAAGGAGCACTGCATTTTCTGTGGAAATTGCTGGTTTTCAAGTGGTAGAAGTCACACAACATTCTCTCTAGAAAAAATAAGAAATGACCATAATAATAACACATTACTGGCTTGCAAATGGCTTAGTCTGTTGATATTGAAGGATTAAATGAGATGGAAAGCTCTTATTATTTTTAATCATAAATAACAAAAATAATAATATAATATGTAATGAGTTTTGCTTTCAGCAACCACAGTAGATAATTCGGTCCCGATTGCCAAAATGTTTATAGATTTAGCTCACAGTTCCAGAGAGAAAACACATGTAATACATGAAGCACTCTATAGTTTCAATATAGAAATAAGCTCCCCAAAATCACTGGGGCTGTTTACCTAATAGGCATTTATTTACCAGAGAAAATAAAATAATCTGATATTTCAGAGTTAATGAGAATGTAGTTCTACTCCTAAAAGCCAGGCAATAATTAGAGTTTTCACACAAGCCTATCTCTTATGGCTTGACAGTCATCACTTTGTAATTTGCGTGCAATGCCAAATAATATTTACGGTATTTTTATTTAGTAAATAAGAGTAGCCCTACAATGCTTAAGGAAACCACTAAGTTAAAACTGATTCAGTCACTAACAAAAAGGTAAATCAATAGTATATACACATTCCAGAAAGATGGCATTTGGTATACTCTATCATATGTCACAAGTATCTCCAGTTTAGCTTTGATATGCATATATAAATTAGGAATAATGAGGATGTTTACAGTAAGTCCCTGACTTATGAACATTTAAGTTGCAAACTTTCATAAATATACTTTGTAAGATTCACTTTATCAGGTTATGGAAGAATCTGATTTAGTCATGATCTCCAGTAACAGAACTTGTCTGAAAGTTGGGGACTTAACGTAGTTCAGTGTTAAAGTTTTTACTTTAATTTCAGATTTGAGTGAGTGAGTGTAAGTTTACCCATGTGCTACTGAAGAGTGAAATTACAGCTTTTCTTTCTCCTCTTCCTTTCTTCTTCCCCTTCTGTATTCTCCTTCCTTCATTTCTTCCTTCCTTCTTTCCTTTCTTTTTTCTCTTTCTGCCTTCCTGTCTTTATTTTCCTTTCCCTTCCCTTCCTTCCTCTCCCCTTCTCTTTCCATTTCTTCCTTCCTTTCTTTTTTTACTTTTATTTGAAGACATTGTCTCAAGAGGCTAAGCTCCCTGGATTGAATAGAAACCTCCAGTTCTACTGCCTTAGCCTTGAACAGTGCTGGGATTACAGGCAAACAAAACCATGTCCAACTTAATTCTAGACTTTTATCCAAACATATGATCTCTTTTGTTTTGCTGAGAATATCTTAAATTTTATACTTGTTGTCTTCCATTGATTAGAATCCATCCTTTCTTGTCCACACATCTCACTTGTTCTCACTTTCTACTTACTTTAGTGGTGTTGTGACTAAAGATATAGTATATCTTGATAAACTCAATGTTTATTCCTCAGTTTCAGCACTGTGAGGAATAGCTGATCACTTTAAATTTGAGCCCTGGACTGTTTTTACTCTGATACTACAAATTCTTCATTCTGTACCAATCTATCAGCAACTCTTTCCCTGTCACTTTTGATTTTCATCCAGCCCTACTTCTAAAATTTATTGTGTTCCTGCAGTAAGAACTCTAAGTTTTCTTCTCCATCAATACTCAACATGTGATGACATAATTCAGTGCAAATAAATACCTCCTAGTATTTTTATATATTCTAAATTTATAATTTAAGATCTATTCTCAACCTAAGTATGTGTGAAATAGTTACATAGTTTCCATAGTCTCTGCTATTTCCCAGGCAGTTCACATTACAGCACACACCACCAGTATCTATCCAATTGCTCATGATAAATATTATAATTGCCTTTTGCTCTTATAGTGCAATCTAGCACGAGGAAGCCATACTCCTCATCATGAAATGATAAATTTTAACATCTTTTTTAAAAATTTTTAAATCTTTATTGGTACATTACATATACACATCATGGTTGCACTCCATAATGGGGATTTGTACCAGTATAAGACATAACTTAATTCTGATTTTTTTCCCACAGCCCTACTCTCCCTAATGACCCCCACATACATAAAATTTGTTTCTTTATTTTTTGTTACAATCTCAATATTTTCCCCCTTCTTCCTATTTTACATTGAGCATTTTCTATTTCGCAATATATAACATACAATGCTAGGATTCATTTACATCTTTATTTTCTCATACCAGAGAAAAGATGCAATATGTACCCGTCTGTGCCCTATTTATTTCACTTATGAATATATCCTCAAGGTATGTCCATTTAAGTAGAAATGATTCAAACTTATCATTTTTTATGGCAGAGTAATACTCCATTCTGTAGAAGAACCATAGCTTGCTTATCCACTCTCCAGTTGATGGACACTTGGGCTGTTTCCAAGATGTAGCAATCAAAAATTGGGCTGCTATAAACATGGGTGTACATATGTCACTGTGATATGAGTCTTTTAATTCTTGTATGTATATACCTAGCAGGGCAATGGCCAGGTCAAATGGGACCTCCAATCCTAGCTTTTTGAGGAATCTCCAACCTGATCTCCACAGGGGTTATACGAGTCTACAGTCCCACCAACAGTGGAGAAGGGTTCCTTCTTCTCCGAAGCCTCGCCAACATATGTTGTTGGCTGATTCTGAAATGGCAGTCATTCTATGTGGAGTGAGATGAAATCTCAATGTTGTTTTCATCTGCATCTCTCGAATGACTAATGATGTTGAACAGTTCTTCATATGCTTCTTAGCTGCTCTTACTTCTTCCTCTGAAAAATATCTGTTCATTTAAGATGCCTATTTTTGAATTGGGTCATAAAATTTGGGTGGGCTGATTTTTTTGAGATATTTATATATTCACGATACTAGCCCTTTGTCTGAGGAACAGTTGGTAAATATTTTTTCCCGCATTGTTGGTTGCCTTTTGCATTGTTGGTGGTTTCCTTTGCTGTGCAGAAGCTTTTTAAAAGAATGAGGTCCCATTTGTTGATTTCTTCTGCCAATTACTGTGCTGTAGAAGTTTTGTTCATGAAGTCTTTCCCTAAGCCAATGTCTTCGAGAGTTTTACCTAACTTGTTTTGCAGTAGGTTTGGAGTGTATGTTTTAATATTTAGGTCTCTTATCCACTCTGATTTTAACTTGGTACATGGTGAAAGAGTTAGATCTAGTTTTAGTCTTTGGCAAGTTAAAGCCCAGATTTTCCAGCATCATTTGTTAAAGAGGCTATCTTTCCTCCATTGAGGATTTTTGGCTCCTTTGTCAAAGATGAGGTGGCTCAGTGTATCTGGAGTAGTTTCTGGATCTTCTAGTCTACTCAATTGATCCTCGGGTTTGTCACTTTGCCAGTATCAAGCAGTTTTTATCACAATGGCTTTATAGTATAGTTTCAGGTTTGAAGTTGTGATACCCCCCACCATGTCCCTGTTGCTTAGAATTGCTTTGGCTATTCTAGGTCTTTTGTGGTTCCAGATGAATGTTTGAATTTTTTTCTCTAGATCTGTGAAATATGATGTTTGGATTTCAATCAGGATTGCGTTGAATGGGTAGAGTAGTTTTGGGAGTACACCCATTTTGACGATGTTGGTTCTTCCTACCCAGGAGCAAGGTATGTCTTTCCATTTTTGGATATCATCTTCTATCTCCTTTTTCAGAGTGCTATAGTTTTCAGAGCAGAGGTCTTTCACCTCGTTTGTTAGATTGATTCCTAAGTATTTTATTTTGGGGGGTGCTATTGTAAAAGGGACTGATTCTTTAATTTCTATCTCAGTGGGTCTACTGTTTGTGTATACGAAGGCTATTGATTTTTGAACGTTGACCTTGTAACCAGCTACACAGCTAAAATTGGCAATTAGGTCCAGCAGTTTTTTAATTGAGTTTTTGGATCCTCTAGATAGAATATCATGTCATCAGCAAATAATGACAATTTAACTTCTTCTTTTCCAATGATTCCTTTTATTTCTTTCTCTTGTCTAATATTTCCAGAACTATATTGAACAGAAGTGGTGAGAGAGGACACCCTTGTCTTGTTCCTGATCTTAGTGTGAAAGCTTTCAATTTTTGACCATTTAGTATGATACTGGCTGAAGGTTTCTCGTAGATAGCTTTTATTAGTTTGAGATACACAACATCTATTCCAATCTTCTATAGAGTTTTGAACATAAATAGGTGTTGTATTTTGTCAAACGCTTTTTCTGCATCAGTTGAGATGACCATATGATTTTTGTCCTTAACCCTGTTAATATAGTGTATAACATTGATTGATTTATGTATGTTGAACCATCCTTGCATTCCTGGGATGAATCCAACTTGGTCAGGGTGTATAATCTTTTTGATAATTCCCTGTGTTTTGTTTGCCAGGATCTTATTGAGGATTTTTACATCAATGTTTATTACAGATATTGGCCTGTAGTTCTCTGTTTTGGTTGGGTCTTTCTCTGCTTTTGGAATCAGGGCAATGGTTGCTTCCAGGAATGAGTTTGGGAGTACTGCTTCCTTTTCAACTTAATTGAAGAGTTTCAGAAGTAGAGGCACTAACTCTTCTTTAAAAATTTTATAGAGTTCAGCAGTAAAACCGTCAGGTCCAGGGCTTTTCTTTGTTGGCAAGTTTTGAACTACATTTTCAATTTCACAGATTGTTATTGGGGCATTTAACATTTCTATATCTTCTTTATTCAGCTTTGGGAGTTCATGTGTGTCTAGAAATCTATCCATTTCTTCTACATTTTCCATTTTATTGAAATATAAATTTTCAAAATCGGTATTTATTATTATCGTATGTGTCTAGAAATCTATCCATTTCTTCTACATTGTACATTTTATTGAAGTATAAATTTTCAAAGTAGGTGTTTATTATCCTCTGGACTTCCTCTGGGTCAGTAGGAATTTCTCTGTTCACATTCCTGACAGCATAGATATGAGCCTTTTCTTTTCTTTGTTTAATGAGGTTGGGTAAGAGTCTATCAATTTTGTTTATCCTCAGAAGGAACCAACTTTTTGATTCATTGATTTTTTGAACCATTCTCTTGGTTTCTACTGCATTAGTTTCTGCCCTGATTCTTATAATTTCTTGCCTATTGCTAGCTTTGGGTTTGTTTTGCTCCTCTCTTTCTAGTCGCTTGAGGTTCAGCATTAAGTTTTTTATTTGAGCTTGCTCCATTTTCTGGATTTAGGCTTTCATTGCTATGAATTTTCCTCGTAGAACTGCTTTCATTGTGTGCCATAAATTTCTATATGTTTGACTGGGGTTATCGTTTAGTTGTAAGAACTGCTCAATTTCTTCTGTAATTTATTCTGCGACCCATTGATTGGTCAGCAGAGTGATGTTCAGTTTCCATGTGTTTCTAAAGATTCTGGGCTTTCCTTTGCTATTCAGCTCCAATTTCAGGGCACTATGGTCCGACAGTATACAAGGGAAAACTTCAGTCCCTTTAAACTTGCTTAAACCTGTTCTACGAACAAGCACATTGTCTATTTTGGAGAATGATACATGAACAACTGAGAAGAATGTATATTCTGACTTTGTGGGGTGCAATACTCTGTAGGCATCTATTAAGTCCATTTGCTGAAGAGTCTGGTTGAGCTCCAGGATTTCCTTAGTGACTTTTTGTCCAGTCGATCTGTCTCTTTGTGACAGTGGGGTATTGAGTTCCCCTACTATTA
>PVIR01008515.1:0-56508 GCA_004026965.1 Petromus typicus
AGGACCCGGGTTCGATTCCCCGGTAACCACATAACAATACTGGGTGTGGAGACCCACACCCAGCAGCAACCAGTACCACATACCACAGTGCCGGGCGTGGTGGTTCACGCCTGTAATCCCAGCACTCGGGAGGCAGAGGCAGGAGGATTGCTGTGATGTGAGTTTGAGGCTGAGCTCAGGGCCAGCCTGAACCACAAAGTGAGACCCTGTCTCAAAAAAAAAACCTAAAAAAAAAAAAAAAAAAAGAAATCTCCTCAGTCCTGGTGAGAGGCCCAGCCCTCCTACAGACAGAGCCTGAGGGGATGTGATGCCAATAGCAGCTGTCACGCTTGGGGGCCTCCTCTAAGCCAACAGCTGTGGCATCTCTCTCCAGCTCTGGGCTGCTGCTATTACTGCTGAGGGGCAGCCGAAGACCATATATGATCAATGACAGCAGGGACAGAGCCCAGTGGTGATATCCCATGGACCCCTGAACTCCAGTGACCCTCACAGCTGCCCTAGCTGGGGACTGCTCCAAAGGAGCAGCAGTCACAGTTTCAGTATACCACTCTGATGGTAATAAAGAGCTGTCGATCAAGAAGCTGCCTCTCCCACGGTGGCTGAACTATCACCACAGCAGCAGTCATAGGCACTCAGCCACTCTGGGAGTCATCTTCTGGGCTGCAGCCAATGCAAAACATGGGTCTGAGGACCCTGCCCTCTCTGCCATCACTCCAGAGTTCTCAAACAGGGCTGAAAATGCAGGAAACTGCTCTCACTTGGCATACCTCACACCCTGCGTCACCCCGCCACCCACTGCAGCACACACCCCAGGAAGTCTCACTCCGGTGGTCCTACTGCCCATGTACGCTTCTGATCTCAGGGAGAGGGGGCTGAGGAGGCAGCACTGCGGAGCTACTAACAGCAGGGCTACCAGCCAGAAAGCTCCAGATGGGGGACGGAAAAAGCAAGCATGGTAGAGACCTGGGCCAGCCTGCAGAAGACCCCAAAGGCACCGTAAGTGCTGGAAGAACTCCAAGAAGTCCCCAAGGGACTATAAGTGTCAGCCGCTGAGGGGCTGAGAGGATGGCTGGGAGCCCCCAAGAGCTGTAACATGAAGCTGTTCAGAGGTGCCGGCGCTCAAAGCTGACAGACACTGACGTCAGGGAGTTACGCTCCACCAATCTGGTTTTCAGTTTCAGTTTGGTTTTGCTTTTTGGAGACAAGGTCTTGCTACAGAGCTCAGGCTCGTTGAAATATAGTGATCCTCCTGCCTCAGCTCCCCAAGTGCTGGGATTACAGGCATGTGCCATCACACCCAGCACTTTCCCAACCTGTGATTTATATCCAAACTGAACAGAGAACTGTCAGCCAACTGGTGTCACAGAGCAGCAGGGCACAGCATGGACAGGGGACAAAGCAATGAAGGGGGCAGCAGGAGACCTCTGTAGGTGTCCAGGACAATGAGAGCTGGAGGCCAGGGGTGGGGACAGGACCCTCAACAAGGTCTATGTGAAGCCTACTAGAATGTTAACAAAGTTCCCTAGATGTGGGAGCAAGAGCAGCAGGACAAAGCAGAACAGCACAGCTGTTAATGAGTTAGGAGACAGAAAGGAACACTCCACCCAGAGGTCACCTTGATCTCTGCAAACTTCATACAAAATAAAGAGTTTTAAAGTGGTGTTCAAGGATGAAGATGTTAGAAATAAAATCTACAAGAGCAAGAAGAAAGCTCACCAAAGTCCAGCAGCTGAAAACAGAAAACAGATGGTAAGTGAACACCTGCCTACCGTTCAGAAGTCACAGGTGCCCGGATGTCCCTGGCCAGTGAAAGGATGCCTCCTGGGATGTCCACACCACGCACTGCCACCGGGCAGAACCCAGCAGGACCCAGGGAACTCGGTAATGACCAGAAATGATGCCACGAGGCAGAGGGAAAAAGGAAGACACCTGTTAACAGGAAGCCCAGGTACCAAACAACAGGCAGGGCAAGGCCCTGGCCCTGCAGACTCAGCCAGACCCAGCACACACCCAACTATACATCCAAACTATATGTCCAAACTGGGTGAGTTTACTATATGCAGCTACATGTGACAAAATGCATGTAAAAGGAAAGCTTTTTTAAAAAAAGGTTTGATACAGGAGTACACTGAAAGGCACACTGCACACCAGGAGAAGGTATTGACAAGCTTCTGAGAGGAACTGTGTTCAAAAGGTAGGAGGGTTCTCAAATGCTCACAGAAACATGCAGAGGAGAGACTGCATGAGCTGCTTCACACACCCATGGTGCAGCTGAGTGCAGACAGGCTCACATGCACCAGGGAGGACACAAGCCCTGGACCACGTACATTTCCACATAGGAATGCACATCACCAGGGGGAAGGCACACAGCCCCGACCCAGGGCACAGACTATTCCCGCGTGGATGCAGGGGAAAGGGAGGACACACATGGAAGACACACAACTCCATCTACACAAACCTGTGTGCCCAGGGCCACCAAAAGCAGCACACATGGACACGGGGACTCCCCCCACCCTCACCCCCTTCTGCTGAGCCATGGGGTCAGGTACAGGTCCACACTTGTGAAGACTTACCAAAATGTACACAAAACCTATACATTCTCCTATCACCACCAACACTGGACAAAACTCAGAGCAGTGACGTGGAGACAACGGCAGGGTTCTTCCCAAAAGGGCCCCAGGGCACCCCTGAGGGCCTTCCATAGTCTAAACACCCAGTTTCCAGAGAAACCCCCACTGCTCTGGCAGCTTGGCACTGTGCCCCAAAACAGCATAGGCAGAGCACCATGCCCAGCCTCTCGAGCACCCACCTGGTACCTCCCTTCAGCCTGCTGCACTGTGCAGCACAGCACCCTGACAAGCCCCTGCCCAATGAGCCCAACCCCCCTACCCTTCTGTCTCCAGAGAATGGCCTTTACCCCAACTGAGCCGGGACCATGGCATGCCTCGGGCTTCTCCTTCCAGCCCCTCCACCAGGGTGTGGCTCTACACTGGCTTCCTCAGCAGGTGCCCTCCTGCCCCCTCACCCAGGTCCACGCACACAACAGGACCACAGGGAGATGAGTCCTAGTCAAGAAATCCACAACCAATTACTAGCCTGTGCCTCACAGGAGTCCTGAGTGCGTGTCAAGAGCAGCCAAGAGCAGCCACCATGTGGGAGCATTTCCACGGAACATGAGGCTGCCAGCTGCTCTAAGAAAGTCAGGGAGAGGGGGTGCCTCTCTACACACAGCAGACACAGAACAGCCGGACAAAACAGAGGGAACAGGGAAGAGCTGGCGGGCAGCACAGGACACAAACACTGCGGGGACAAGAAGGGTGGGTCTGGCCAGAGCGCTCCTGAGAAAGGGCCAGTCGCTGCATTTTTTGAAAAATCTGTCAAGGCTGATGATCATACAGAAATGTCATTTCTGCATGGTCTGTAGAGTGGGGTTAATAGAGAATTTGTCCTCAGGATACTAAATGGTCAGGAATTTTTAAAAATGCAGTGGGCATGTTTTTCTTAATCTGAGGCAAATGAATCATTCTGTAATATCATCTTCCTTTTACTTTTTTGGCAAGAGTACTGCGGTGGGTTAATAAGGCCAGAGAAGCAATTTTCCCAAAGGTTACATAGATGAAAATATTTGATGTGGTTTCTGCAAACTGCAGTTAGGGATGTTCAATAATTTACTCCTTGACCTGATCTCTCAAATACCTCCTCTTACTCATCTGACAAACAGTGTGGCCATAACTCCAACTTTGAAACACTTTTATTGAAGCAGGGAAAGAAACACCATCTCATCTCTCCTACGTTTTTATTAGAGAAGCTGGTCAGAAGCCAGCTCTGAGGAGCAGAGGCAGCATTGCCCTCACACTCACCTCGCACTCGGCACCCACACCGAAGACCAGGACGTGTCAGGGGGAAGTGTAGGCTCTACATCCACACCCTTCGACCTGCTCCCACTCAGCCTTTCACTTTCCACACATAAATCACATTTATACTCAGTCTGAATTGAGAGAGAAAAAGAGTCAAAACTAAATACTGTGTTTTGAGATACACATTAAAAGCTCACCTGATAACCAGGAAACAGTTGGCTGTGTTGCCCACTGCAAAATAGTCTGCTGTGGTTACAATGTCGATGCCATGGGGAAAAGTTCCCTGAGGAAAAGATGATATTGGAAGTGAGAAATAATTTGACTAATAAAAGCACCTCAAATGCCAAGGGCCACACACATCCACACTGAGTGGCCACGTGAGGGATGGTCACATGGGGTCTGCAGGTCCCTGCCAGGGGTGGGTACTTGCTAACATTATCTAGGCCACGCCAGGATACACCAGGTATCGCCTTCAAGTCACAGGAGTGGTACTTCGTCCTGGGGTTGCTCCCTGTCAGGGTACTGGAGGGTCCCCAGCCTCACACAGCTTCCCACTCTTCTGCACCCATCCTGCAGGGTCTCCCTGGCCCGGGGCTGAAAGAGCACGAGCAGGATACAGAAAGCCACCACAGTACAACCAAGGGCCTGTCCTGCAGGACCTGAGAGCCCCAGTCATTGGGCAGGTAGAGTGGCAGGCCAGACCCTCACGGGACCTGAGGGGGCCCCCATGAACCCCTCCTGCTACGACACTCGAGTCCAAGCAGAAAGATGGTGGAACTCTTTCTGGCAAGGACAGTGAGTCTCCACCACACCTCAAGCTCCAGGCCATTCTGCCACCTGCTCAGTCTGAGAACTGCTGGTTTAGGGCACTATCCTCAGGAGAAGATACTAATACCAGAGACCGGGGAAGGCTGAGCAAGGTGAAACCAAGGCCACCCTACAGGCAGCTATCCTGCTTAGAAGCTGTGCCATCCAGCCTGAGGAGTCGGAAACATCTTCTTGGTAGGAAGGGTAGCTGCTGCCTGCACACCACAGGCCGTTCCCCACCCACCACCAGTCAAAGGCTGCAAACAAGGGATGTTGGCACCCTCTCCTGCTCCCACACCCAGTGACGCTCACCTGTGCCCTGGCTACAATCTGAGGTTGCCTTCTCAGGCTGTGTGTGCCACATGGGGCCACTGTCCACAAGCCTGCTGCTTCTTCTAGCACCTATGGCCTACCCTGAGGCCAGCCTTGACCCACTTCCTCCTGAAGTGTAGGCGTCAGCCCAGGGGTACCTCAGGCTGCTGCCACCCCCAGGTTGTCCACCCACCCCTCCTTGCCCAGAACTTGTGTCTTCAGCCTAGGCCTCCTCCCACCTGCACACAGGCAGACTTCTTCACACACAGCAGCCTCACAAGCAGCAGGCCACGGTGAGACCCTAGAATTGGATACACCTGTCCCCCTGTCCAGCCTTCCCCACAAGGTCTCTTATGCGGACCCTGTGCCCCACCTAGTCCACCACTGCAGCTGCTATACAACAGTGCCTGGTCCGTCCAGCCTTTGGTCTAGTCTCATCACACCAAGGCCTGGCCCAGCAGACCACACACCCCAAAGTGCTGGCATCTCACCACATGGAGGCCTATATTAACTTCCTGGGTGTGGTGATGCCAAGGTCAGAGGGTACAATTGTGATGCCAGAGAGCATGGAAGAGACATAGGCCAGGCCCCGGGAAAGGCCAGGAAGGGCCCAGGCCTCCTCTGTCACACTTGGGCACCTGCCACGTGACCCACAGGAAGTACCACCTGCGGAGGTCCTGTGAGGCAGGTATGTCAATGTCCAGGGCCCTCCAGAGGGCTCCAGGGCCCTTAACTACTCTGAGGTGAATCCTTTACCATGTCCAATAGTGTAAAACACCAAGTACACAGCTTTCAAGATCCCACCTCCAAAGCTACAGGAAGTTTCAGGAAGGAAGGTTTACAAAGCAGCCATACCTGTCTCCCCACATTCTCCTGGAAGGCAGCCTGAGGAGAGAAAGAACAAAGAGAGCAGGTGAGTGAGGTCTGCTTCTGTGAATACAGAGACAGATTCAAAACAAACAGAGCAGTGCAAATGACCCATGGCTTCACTTTCTACATGAGAGTCTCCATTGTTGGCTGTACCGGGCCCCAAGGTCCTTTGTCACTGTTTTGCATGCTGGTGTCCTTTAACATCACAAGAATCCAACGTTATCAAATCAGACACTCCAAAAAGTGGTGTTTCACTGAAAATGTAGCTTTCATCCCAGACCAACACAGAAAGAGTCAACAGCACAAAGGCTTTTCCTGGGGAATTTTATGATTCTGCTTATTACAGTCCACTGACACCTGTGGCTATGTCCAAGGGCCCCCGCCTCACGCCCATCAGCCTCTCCCACAAGTTCTAAAGAAGTACGAGTCACGCATACTGGAAACCAGGTAGGGACTGAAAACGGCATCTGGTAGGCATGGAGGTGTACACCTATAATCCCAGACTGTGGAAGACTGAGGCAAGGGAATGAAAATTTGATCCCAGGGCCGGGGATTTAGCTCAGTGGTTCCAGCGCCTGTCTTGCAAGTACAAAGACCCAGGTTTGATCCCCGGTAACCACATAAAAATACTGGGCATGGAGACTCACACCCCAGCAGCAACCAGTACCACATACCACAGTGCTAGGCGTGGTGGCTCACTTCTATAATCCCAGCACTCAGGAGGCAGAGACAGGAGGATTGCTGTGATGTGAGTTTGAGGCCGAGCTCAGGGCCACCCTGAACTATAAAGTGAGACCCTATCTCAAAAAAAAAAAAAAAAAAAAAGAAAGAAAGAAATTGACCCCAACGTGGCAACTTACACCTTGTTCTAAATAAAAAAAATTTAAGAAGAGCTAGGGATGTATGTCAGTATTATATTTAGTTCCAATACCCCCCAAAATAAAATGACTGATCTTCAACAAAATTAGAAACTAAACGCTTCAGGGTAAATCCTCCTCACCTCCAGGCAGCTCCTCCCTCTTTCACCCTGACCCACACAGGGAGCCTCCAGGCATGGCCAGAGTTGGCCAGGTGACAACATGTCACTCCACATCTGTCTAGACTCCCTCAAAGCACCCAGAGTAGAGACCTCCAGCTCAGCCAACCTGCACACACCTCCAACAGGTGTGAGAACAGCATACGGGGGCCCAGGAGGGACAGCCCTGTCTGGACAGCCCCTCCAGCACAGGCCAACTTGCTCAGCACCTGAGGACCTGAAGAACGTCAAGAAGTCAAAGCCCAAAGCCCCATGAAGTCACAAATACCTCCCCAGAGGGGCCTGAGGATGGGACAGAAACACCAGGAGATGTCTACAGGTGGCTCCCTGCACCTTCTCACCTGGGCGGGGACTTGACATCTGCTGATTACCACTTCATAAATTTTATAATAAACACATTAAAGAAAAAACCAAAACACTTTGCAAAAGGAGCACATTTACTATTTTGGTAGCATCATCTGAAAAGTAAAAAATAATAGAAGATTTATGTAGAAAATCCTAATCCTAGAGCAACAAAACCATCTTGGAAAGAAAGTGGAGAAGTCCCACACCAGACTGAAGGCTGACCACACACAGCCACTGTGTGGCATGGGCTGAGAGGACGGCACACTGGGCAGGCCCTCAGCCTGGACAGAGGCAGCACAGCTGAGAGAAACCGGCGCTCTGCTCCATGGGAGGCTGAGCCACAGGCTATACAGCCTATAGCCCACACACGCCAGTAAGGGGCCTGGAACATGAAATGAACTCAGCACTCAACAGTAAAAACAAATGACCCAACCAGAAAATGGGCAGAAGACTTGAACAGAAACTTCCGACTGAAGAGGATGGGAACAGCAGGGAGGCTCACATCACTCGCCAGCAGGGAAACACAAGTCAAACCCCCAGACTATCAACAGCAAGGCTGCGGCCCTGCATAGTGACCACAGCCAGGGTTTGGGAGGGCAAGGTGGGCACTGACACAGCCCCTGTGCTCCTGGCATTGTTGCAGAGAAAACCATGCTCACCTCAGACCTGTACATACGGTCCACACAGCTGTTCCTCCCCCAGCACTGGGGATTAAATCCAGGGCCTTGACACTGAGCTACATCTCCTGTCCCTTTTATTTTTCATTATGAGACAGGGTCTCACTAAATTGTCCAGAGTGGACTCAATGAGAGGATGACAGAACAGGAGCAAACAGTGGTTGCCAACAGCTGGGAGAGAGATGGCCGAGGTTAGAGGGTCCACGTGGGACGCGCTGGAGATGGGCTGTGCTCTACCTCAGCTGCAGGAACCAGAGACGTGCGCGTGGCCCGAGCCACACAGAGGTGAGCGCACGTGCACAGGCCAGGCACCAACCAGGACAGGCAGTCTATTTCCTGGCTGTGTTTCATGGAAACTATGTAAGATTTTATCAATGGAGGAAATGCTGAGAGCACACAAACTCACTCCATATTATAACTGCATGTGAACCTCAAAGTGAAACGTCAAAAAGCAAAACTCTAAGAGTTTAGGCACTATGAATCAAATGAAGTGCTGGATGGAAAGACGTGAAAGCTTTCCACTTAAATCGAGGCCTTCGTGTCTTCCTGTGGCTGTCAGTGAGGTGCCCCAGTTCATCTCCTCCCCACTCCTGCATGGGGTCCCACCAGAGCCTCGAGGGCCACTGCACTGCTCTGTCTTCCACGGCAGGGGGAAACCTTCTCTGTGTCGGCACTCGCTGGCTGCTGGCTTCAGCACACAGAGCAACCAGGACTCAGTCAGCGACTTTATCCATCGAAGTACCTGCCACCTACATGTGTAGGGCTGACCCCAGCTGCACCCCTAGGTGCTGAGGACCCACAGGAGAGCCTCCCCCAGGGCTGCAAGGAGGTCCAGCTCTGAGGGGCATGGTGACCACTTCTTTTTTTTTTTTTTTATGTTGCAGAGCTTTAATTTTACAAACTGTAAAATGGGTAGAAAGATCTGTACTTCCTCAGATCATTCACAACATACTAAGGGAGGGTCATGACTCTCAGGTTCTGATTCTTTTAATTACACTTTACAGAGAAGAAATGTTCATGAGTTTATAAATCAAAACTAATACAGCACTGTCTATGAAATGTTTCCTTCAAAGGATTTTAAATTTTAAGTCTGCTACATGTGACTTCAAAATGAAAAATATGACAAAAGTATTTTGATACTTAAATTGTCCTTACATTTTTGAGTATGAATATTAAAACTTTCCCTTCTGTTTATGCTGCTGGCTGAGAATGTAAGTAAGAATCCAGGCTTCAAGTGACTGAGACATTCTTCACATGGTTTTGTGTGATCACCTGAAGTACAAGATCTTTCTATAGAGCCCAAAGATAGAAGTCTCTGGTGTGAAATCAGAACCGATCTGCTGATCTGCTAGCCACAGCTCGGATATTGCCATAAACCTTTGATGGAGGATTTCCCAGGATGAGGTTGCAAATGGCAGTCCTTGCCATCTTGATGTTTTGGAAAGAGCCAAGGATATGAACTTTCACATCAGCCAAAACTATCCGTGTCCGTGTCACATTCTCTATGGTAAATTTAGTTTTCCCTCCGTTGCCAGCAATTCTTCCTATTGCCCTTGACAGGTGGTCTCCTTTTAATGGCTTAACATCTGTAATTTCAAAAGACTCTAGAAAGAGGTCATCCGACCTGACGAGGGCAAGTGCATCCTCCACCTGAAACCCAAGAATAAAGGCCTTTACAAAATCAGCTGCTTTTGTCAGAGCACTAACATCTTTGGTTTCTTTACAAGTCCTGATTTCTACATTTCTTGACTTCAAGTTAAAGCATATCTGGAGTCCCAAATGTTCTACAATAGGAGTAAATATCTTCATCCAGTACTCTTTCAATGGCGTGTATCTATTAGCTGGAACGGGAATTTTCCATGTTTCTTCTTTTCCACTCTGCAACAGGAGTCCATCCCCGGAGAGGGGGGGAAAGACGGGCCTCTTCGCGGGCCGAGCTTCTTCTGTGTCCATGCGGCCCACATCCTCACTTTCCCCAGCTTCGGACAAGTGCTTAGATTGTCGTTTTTTCGCCCGCCGGGAACCTTTGCGAGTAACCTGGGTGAATCCTTCCTCGGCCCCACCACTCTGCGTCTCCATCTCCGCCATCTCCACACTCAGCAAGCACTCCCAGCATCTTTTTTTAGGTTTTTTGAGACAGGGTCTTGCTTTGTAGTTCAGGCTGGCCCTGAGCTCAGCCTCCAACTCACATCACAATCCTCCTGCCTCTGCCTCCCGAGTGCTGGGATGACAGGCGTGAGCCACCACGCCCGGCACTGTGGTATGTGGTACTGGTTGCTGCTAGGCATGAGTATCCACACCCAGTATAGGTATGTGGTTACCCGGAATCGAACCCGGGTCCTTGCGCTTGCAAGACAGGTGCCAGAACCATTGAGCTAAATCCCCGGCCCCCATGGTAACCACTTCTATCATCATTAGAGAAGCCCTGGGTACTGGTAAAGCCTGGGATAAGGGGTCAGTGCCAACCACCTGCAGCTGGAGGGAAAAGGCCAGGAGAGAGACAGTAAGGTAGGGCCTCTAGAGCACAAGTGCAAAGCCAGTGCCCCAGGGCACCCAGCCCTGCTGGTGGTTCTGCACCCAGAGCAAGCAAACACCAGCAGAGCGTGAAGGTCTGCCTGCAAGTGCCACTCTGCTTCCAATCAACAGGCACTTGGTCCTCTTATTTCAAATACAAAAAATAAAAGGCCTGAGAATGTACCTCAGCACAAAAGGACCTGGGTCCAACTCCCACCACTGAAGAAAAAAGGAACCCCATGACCACAGACCTCTCTGACTTCTCACTGTTTTGATTTGGCAATCTGCTCCTAAGCAGGTGAACCTTAGGTGATAAGTAGTGCAAAGAATTTCATGCCAATGTAAAAGAGTTTTAATCTGAAGAAAAAAAAATTTATATACTTTGGTTTCACCTCATCCCCAGGGTACATAAAGCTGTAAGTACTTTGATTTTATTACTGCTTCCATAAAAATGTCTTAGGACACAATAAAGAAAGCATGAAAGTTAACCTTTAAGTACAGATTTAGCATAAATTTTTATTATGTCTCAGAGTCTCACAGCTCCTGTGTTGGAAAGTGTGAACTCAGCATGAGTCCTGCGCTTCCCACCAATGCTTTGGAAAAAGTGGGGCGTGCAGAGCGCCTCAGCCTGAGGTGGGAGCA
Organism: Petromus typicus; assembly: GCA_004026965.1. NCBI lineage: Eukaryota > Metazoa > Chordata > Mammalia > Rodentia > Petromuridae > Petromus > Petromus typicus. The sequence continues at coordinate 11,061 of PVIR01008515.1, forward strand.
CACGTGGCTGCCTGGCTTCCATCACAAGGCTCAAACTGCTACTGCTGGGACTCAGGTAGGGACAGCGGTGTAACGCCAAGGGGTCAGAAGAGCCCCACTCTGCATGTCGTCTGGTGGCCAAGTGCTGCCCCACACCCCGCTGCTCCACATTCTAAGCACAACATAGTATTAATGATCCCAAGCACTGAGTGGTCCCAAGGGATGGGACATCTTCCGACAACATTCATTCCCCCCCACCCATCCTCCCAAGAGCCACTCTGTCCCTTGGAGGGTCTGCCCTCATCTCAGGCCACCCAGACCCAGCAAGCACACACTGATGGCGTCAGATGCCAGCCCACGCTACACATCTTCAAGTTTCCCCTGCAGTCAAGCTTTCCCACTCCTTTATTAAAAATTACCAGAGTAGGGCTAGGGACCCAGCTCAGGGGTGGAGCATGCATTTGCCTAGCATGTAAGAGACCTAGATTCCATCTCCAGCACAGCCAAAAAAAACTCAAAACAGGTGATAGCCCACCTATATAAATGTGAATGAGAGGAGCTTCTTCACCTGCTTCCCACAAGACACTGGCCTTTGGGCACTGGGCTACTCTCATGCCGCCACTCTGGGCAGTGCCCCTCCTCTGTGGAGCCCCAGGAACTACCAGGGCCTATACCACACCAAGGCAGCCTGACTTCTCGGGAGGTGCCTACCCAGGGTCCAGCCTCGCATCTGCCAGCCTCCCTCCCCACCCTCCCTGCTGCCCTTCCACATCCATATCACAGCAAACACATTGCTGACCCTCCTGTTAGTCACAGGAGGTGGGCCGGCAGAACCACCCCAGGTCCTCACACCTGGCGCTTGCGGCCTCCCAGCCCAGGGGCCACAGTGGGTGGCACAGCTCAGTTTCCTGCCGGTTCCGAGTCACCAGGAGCGCCTAGCTGTGCAGCCGTTACCAGGAGCCAAGTCTGGTCTCTGGACCCAGCTCCTGTGGAGACTGCTGTGGGTCCCCTCCTGCTACAGGCACAGCTCCCCACCAGCCACATGACCTGATCCAAGTCACTGATGATTCCACCCAGCCAAGGGCAACACCCAGGGGCAGCCTGCAGGAGCTGAGAGACTCCAGCCCCCACTCACACAGCCCAGCCCAGCCCAGCCTGGCCCCACGCAAGCAGTGGGGCAAGGTGTGTCCGGCACCTCTGCAAGGTCACCACAGAACAAGCAAGGCTCCTTCTGTGAGGCCACCCAGCTCTCTGCAGACCCCAGGCCAACACAAGCCCAAGTGTATGAAGGTCCCTCCGGTGAGCACAGCTCAGCAACTACTCATCCTGAAGGCTTAAGCGCCCCATGGCCTCTCCCATCTGCAGGTGCCTGTGCTCCATCCCAGGGTACCTCACATGCACAGGACCCACTATCCTCCCCTTCATGGGACTTAGACCACTTACCTATGCCTCCTGATGGGAGCCCAGGGACACATGAGAGCAGGGCAGGTGCGGCTGGATCCTCACCTGCCCTCCCCGGAGACCAGGGCAGATGCAGTGCCCTGAAATGTCCCTGCTCTCCTCACCCCGGCCACTCGCCCATGGGAGAGACACTGAGGACCCTGCTGTAGACAGGACCAGTTAGGGCCAGCTGGAGCCCTCTGGGAGAGAAGCACTCAGGAATGACAGCTCTTACCGAGGCTGCTCTCCTGCAGTTCACGTTCCGGTCAAACACTGAAGCGACAACCAGGGCACTGTGGGAAAAGGACAAAGCGGATTAAAGGAAGCCCAAGGTAAGGCAGGCCGTACAATGCCAGAAGGCCTCCCTCCTGCTCTGCTCATTCACAACCTGCCTGGCCACCTGAGGTCTGGCCCCACACACAGCAGGTGACCTGAGGCAGCACAACCTCCCAGACAACTCATTCCCAGGGTAGCAGAGCCCAGCACACGGCTGACCCTACGTGCCAAGGTAACAGCTGCCCATGCCACCGGGTGCTGGCCCTCACTAGCCAGAGCATCCCCAACCTGTGAACCTGCATCTGATCCCACCTGAGAAGGGAGGAAAGGGAAGAAGAGCACTGCAAGGTTTAGCTCCCTGGTGAGTCCTGCTAGCATCATGAGAATGGGATAATGTACAACAGACACACACGTGTATATGGGGACCCACAGACATATGCACAGAGGCACAGCATGCGAACGTGCGTGCGTGTATGCATACAAACACACACACACACACACACTAGCTCCATATGATGCCCACCAACCACCAGTAAGATGGCCATCACTAGACACAGCCACTTGACCTTGAACTAAAACTGGTGCAAGGGCCGGGGATTTAGCTCAGTGGTTCCAGGGTCTTCTCGACAAGCACAAGGTCTCCTGAGTTCGATCCCAGGTAACCACAAACAACGCCGAGTATGGTGACTCATGCCTGTACGCACAGCACCTGATAACCACATACCACAGTGCCGGACATGGTGGCTCACACCCATAATCCCAGCACTTGGGAAGCACAGGCAGTAGAACTGATGTGAGCTCGAGGCTGGCCTGGGCTACATAGTGAGTTTGGGGCCAGCCTGTGAACTACAAAGTGAGACCCTGTCTCAAAAAAAAAAAAAAAAAAAAAAAAAAAAAAAAAAAAAAAAAAAAAAAAAAAAAAAACTGTGATACAAATTACCCTTTCTTTGTAAAGCAGGCTGCTTCAGTGTTTGTCACAGTAACACAAACCTACTGCCCAGTACAGCAGGCAGCTGCAGTCTGCCCCACACCATGGCTCAAGAACAGAACCTTTCCAAACCCACTTTGGTGAAGTCCCACATCAGGTGCTCAAACACTGTGAACTGACCCAGAGGGCCCCACTCCCCATGCTCCTCTCGACACCCAGCCCCTCGTCCCTCTGAGCCATCAGGATATGGTCTCAGGGACAGTGGAGTGGGAAGGCACAGAGACAAGCACTGCAGAACTGAGACAAGATGGAGTCCTCACTCCCCAGGGTCCCAGACCCTGGGCCATATCCACCAGGCATCTCAGGTGGAGACATGGAGTGGGGTCCAGAAGGGACAGGCATCTAGTGTCCTGGATTCCACACAGCCTAGTGGGGGGAACTGGATGCTGGGCAGAACAACACTTTTTGTGTGTCCAGAAAGTAAGAAAGTGCTAAGAGTAAGAAGTGTCTTGATGAAACGATGTCTTAATGAAAAGATCCAACAGCAGCCAGATCTCAAGGACATAACCGCACAGCACCCTGCAACCTGGATGTACACATCTGTGCCAGGCAGCACAGCACAGAAATTCACCCGCAGCCCACACAGCATGGGACGTTCAGTACTGCGGTCTGACCTGGAGCATGTCCCAGAGCTCACGGCTTAGTCGTGCAGGCACTGTGGGGAGACAGTGGAGCCACCTGGAGCCTAGTGGAGAAGGCAGGGAGCAGGCCTTCTCCGCTACATGGTCCTGCCATGCTCCAACGTGCCGACTCAGACCTGAAGCAATGCGCCAGCTTCCCAGACTGAACTCCGACACCATAAACCAAGGCCGGGACAACTCGGTGGGGAGTGCTTGCCCACCATGCATGAGGCCTTGGGACTGTCCTGGCGTAGGGGAAGGGTTACTATGAGCCAAATAACTCTATTCTCCTCATATGCTGATCACTGCAGGGGTCTTGTTAGTGACAGGAAGCTAGCTGGTATGCCATAGCAGCAGGTGAATGTTAAGGGTGCAGTGGGGTTTGGAGCCCCAGAACAATCATGGCTCACAGAAGGAGGAGAGCCACCTTCTGGGGAACCCTGTCAGCAGGCCCGATTTGCAGATAACTCAAGTCCTCAGCCTAGTGCTGAGAGGCCATGGACCCAACATGCCACACAGGAAGACATGACCCTGTATCATTCTACAGGTCTGCCAAGGTGTTGTCAGCATAGACAATAAACCACAGGTGGGGTGTAGCCACTAACAAAGGTTGGGGGGAGGGGTGGGGGAGAAAGACCATAGTGAGGCTGGCTGCACAACTTAACCACACCACTTGACACTTTGAAAGGTGAGTTTAATGGTATGTGAACTGCATCTCGATAAAACTGTCATTTTTAACAAGGCCCTGAGGTAATTTAAGACAAGGGAAGATGGAAGAGCCATTGCAGAGTGAAGGGGACAAAGGAGAAACAACCGAGTGCCTCCTGGACCTGGGTGCACTCGACAGAGGAGGACACGTGGACATGGTAGGTAAATGGGCCGTAGGTCAGTGCATAGCACGTGGTGGGAACGTGGGAGCCCAAGGACTGCACATCTCCAGGCCTCACTGAGTGCACAGTGATTCAGCTGGAGGTTCAGTAAACAGCTGTCTGACACTCCTAAGGTTCCCAGTTCCTCATTTCAACCAGGATTTCCGCTTTCATGCAACATCTTCAGCAAGAAATGTGGGCTCCAATGATCAGCACAGAAGCTCACACTTCATCCAGAGTTCCTGAAGTCACTGGTACATTTCTGTCCTGAATTACTGCTTCACATGGGAACTGTCCCAGCAAGAGGACGAAGCAGACACAAGAAGCTATGAGGGCCTGCGGCCTTGGCCCAGTCACTCTGACCATCCTTTGAAGGCAGCAGGACAGGCCTCCACTGTGCCTGCAGATCCCTGCCCCTGCCCAGGGTCCAGTGCCAGCTGTTCCCCAGGCACTGTGGAGAGTGCCAGGCCCCAGGGGGCCCAGTACCTCACCCCAGGATGTTGCCACTCAGCAGCTGAGCAGGGTTGGCCCGGAGAATCTCCCTCTCCCAAACCCTCCCTGAGGCCTCTACCCTGCCACCTTTCTCCTAAAATCCTTCAGCTACCTGTGCTGGATGAGTGGGGCTCCCTGCCTGCCTGGTGTCACCACCATCCCGCACGTCATTCTTCCCCAGGCACATGCTCCCCTGTGGCTCTCCTGTGCTTTGGCACTAACACCCAGGAGCCCGAGAGATCAGGACGCCTGGGAACAAAGCAGCCGCTGTAGGACCTGCTCACTCCCTCCAGCTTCTGGTCCCCTGCAATTGCACAATCACCTGGACATTGTCTGGTGAGAAGCCCCAGGAGCCTGCTCCTGAGAACAGGCAGCGATACAGGCAGTGAGACCACAGGTGGCTTTGCTCTCACAGCAGCCCACCGCAGGGTGCTGCAGATGGTCTAGCGATCCTGAGGTGAGAGCAAGCGGTGTGAGCACAGGTAGAGCAGCCAGACTGCGCGTGAAGCCTGGCACACGCTTCCATCAGGCCAGCCTCTCAAGACAGCACCTGTCTCATCCACACACTTCACCAGACTTCACAGGACACAGAACAAATGTAGCAATGCCTGGGGACCACTGCTTTCCAGTACTGCAGGCTTCTGAGTTAATCCAACATGGCAAGTGTATGTCTATAGTTCCAACAAGTTTTAAAGAGTATTTTGACTTGGACTCAATTTTTAAAAACTATTTTCACACTCAAAGAACAAAACTGGCTTATCTAGAAATACTAGTATGCCTCAAATACAAATAGGTTTAACGATAACAGTTGCGTATATAAATACGAATGCACCTTCCCAAACCACTGCTCCAGGGGCCAGGCTCCCACCACCCCAGTAGGGTTCTGCCCAGCATTTGCAAGTGTCTCCAGCCAGCACAGACCTAGGCCCCACAGTCAGGGCAGTGCACAGCTCTGCTCACCCCTGTTCCCACGGGCCCCATGAGAAAGAGAACCCACTGGGACTCAGCTTTTCTTATTTATGCAATATTCTACAATACTCAAAACCCTGTTTTCACCTGAGCAAAAATAATCCTGTTGTTCTGACTTTTTTTTTTTCCAGTGCTGCGGATGAACCTGGAGTTTCACGCACACTGGGTAAATGCTCCACACTCCCAGCCCTGAAGTTAAAAAAAATTTTTTTTAATACTAGACTAATAATATACTATCTAGCCATCTTTCACACACTGCAAATCACATACTTCAAGTAAAATGTGAACCCTGTCTTTGACTGACTGTCCCTGGACACAGTGACAATGCATGCCCCTGGGTCACTTGGAGAGACAGCACAGGGTGGCCCTCCTCGAGAGCTGCTCTGGGTGGCACACGGCTGTCCAGTGTCTCCCTTACAATCTGTGCTCAGAAAACCAGGGAGAACAAGACATAGCTTTGAGCAATGCTTGCCATTTCCTGATTTTTCAGGACAATCTTGCCCTCGAGGAAGAGATCTCCCTGAACCAATCCCCGGGCCCTGCAGCCCACGCTGCCAGACCGGTTTGCCACAGAGGCAGAAGCAGGAGCTGCCCTAGGCAGAGGTGGGAGCTCACGTCAGCTGGGGCTCGGCTTACCAAAGAGTTTCAGGTGAGGAAATCACTGAAAGGCAATGGTCAGAGCACGCTGGCAACAGTGCTCAGTATTTTCCATCCTCCTTGCAAACTAGCTTTTGATCACTGGTCAGAAGGAATTTTCTAGACGATGAACACCCATGCCACCAGGCTGTCACAGTGGACATCTGCTTGTTGCTGAGTCACAGCTGCTTTTCAAGAAACCCCACGCTCCAGGAGCAACCATCATTGAGCCCCCAACTATCTGTAAATAGCTGAGGAAAGGTTGGTTTCTTTGAAAGCAACAAATACAACTTCTAAACATGAAAAAATCTGACTTAAAAAAACTCCTTAAGTAATAGAAAATAGGGAGATAAATCTTTTGCAAACCAGAAGATGAGGGGGCAGATTAAAAGGACTGAGATGTGTTATGTACATGTACCAACTCCCCACAATGGATGTAATCAATATGTACTATACATGTACAAACAAAGATAATAAATCAAGAGAGGAGCAGTACAAATTCAGACTAAGGCAGGATAACAGTTCATCCAAATTTCCTCAGCAAAAATCAGGAGACAGCATTGCTGTCTTTGAGAACTTAGTACCCAAAAGCACAAGGGCCAGGGCCCACACTGGGCTCTTCCACTCAGTCACCACCAGATCTCCCAATTAAGACCCTGACTGCTACTCCACTTACAGAAGTATGTTTTGATCTCAACTGTCTACTCTTATAGGATATGCTGGAGAGTTTGTGAAAGTAAAGATATCAAGATTTTATCCAGTGCCAGCATTAATGGACTTAAAAGCTGATAATTAAAGTGTGGTCACTCATGATGAGCTGAGCTGAGCGGGGCTGAGCGGGCAGGCCTGGAGGCACACCCCAACCGATACTCGGCTCCCGGGCAGGGAGGCCGGCAGAGTGCTCCCTGACTCACTCGCACCTCCCCTGCCAGATGCCTGGAGTCTGGACAGCCAGGGAGGGCAGGGCACACAAGTTCCCTCAAACCTGTCGAACCAGCCTGCGACCTGCAGCCGGCACAGCCCCAAAGGGTGGGCACAGTCCAAGGGATAAGGGATTCTCTTTGGCAGAAACTCCAGACAGCAGCACAGCTGCTGACTCCTTGGCTAAGCAGAAGAAATCCAAAGGCTATTTAGAGGAGCAAGCCGGTAGCCTTGCACTAGGGGCAGGTAAAGCTCCCCTGGACCGACATTTATTTCTACAGACTGAGGCAGGACGTGCTCACACATTAACCTCCAGGTGTGGATGTGGTGGCTGTCAGAGAACTGAGCCCTTCCTAAACCTCGGGCACCTGGTTATACTGTCAGTCCCAGTCTAGTTCAGAAGCATGGCTTCTATGCCACCTAGCAGGTCCCAACAGAGGCTGCATCTCTTCCAGAAGTTGCCCAGGGGAGGCTCAGGCCCACCATCCTAGGCAGACCACCACCCAGCCCTCTAGCCCACGTACCAGTTACCACATGCAGATAATGTCTCTTGAGGGCCATTCACCCAAAGGCACTTGTGAAGATCACACGATATTGGTCAGAGCTGGAGAAAGCGCACATGCTCCACAAAACTCCCCCATGGTTCCACTGCACCACAGACTTCCTTCGAGAAGCGGACCCGGCTTCATAGTGCATAGTGACAGAGAGGCGCATAGTAACAGAGAGCCCTGGCCCAAGCAGAGAGACTCCTCTGCTCTCCCCAACAAAGTGCTGCTGAACCTAAGCCAGGCATTACAACCTAAGGAAATTTCACTGCTCTGAGACAACTGATGAAAGGAAATGGAAAACGCTTGCCTTTTGCTCTCCGGTTACTGGGTCAGCTTCCACAGAGTTGAGAAGCAAGACAAAGTGATAGAAAGAACATTCTCCAAAATAGCCTTACCTATCTTAAGGAGGTAATACCTATCCTCCGCCATAACCTGGACAATCAAGCTTCTGGCCACAGGGCAGAGCACAGTGGTAGAGCTGGGCTCATGAACGACCATCTGCAGCCGGCCCAGCTGCGGTGGGCAAAGCTGGCCACAGGGACGATGGACAGAGGCACAGTCACACCTGCTCTCCGCTACTCTGGTCCTCACTGGCCTCAGGGAAGGACATTCTGCACCAGCACCCACAGCACATCACACCCCTCCAAGCTAGAAAGACTGGAGGGGACAGACACTTTTCCAGCTTCCTCGGAAGTGCCTACCTCCCAGAGCAGGGGCAAGATTCTCCTCTGGGACTTCCCAGGTTGGGAGACAAGGTCCCGCGGCAACCCTTCAGGGAATGCAAGTGAATACAGGGCCTGTCCTCTGACCCTAATAAAGGGGAGGTTCGAAGAAATGTCAGTGATGAGACGAGAGCTTCAGTCGCAGCATCCTTGAATCTACCCTGGTGTGATCCTGGAGCCACAGTGTCTGACCATAGTGTGGTGATGGCCAATGGCCATGGCCTTTATCAGAGGGTCCCATGGAGATTCTCAGGCAGAGGGAAGCTAGGATAACCACAGAGGGCCAGAGCACCCAGGTCCTGCTTGGAGGGCCTGAGCACATAGTCATTGTCCTCCTGGGCACTGAGTAAAGGACCAGCATGGCCACCCAATGAGCTGCAGCACTGCACATGCTAAGCACCAGCCCTTCTTCATTTTCTATTCTGAGACAAAGTCTTACTAAGTTGCCCAGATGGAGCTTGAACTTGTGATTCTCCTTCCTCAGCCTCCATAGCAGCTGGGATCACATCATCAGGCCTGAATCAAATGTAACTTGAAACACTGTCACCTGCTTCCTTTTCCGAGTCCAAGTTACCATGTGAACTTGTATATGTCACACAGTGAAGGTGGTTGCACAGCCCTTCAGAGTCATTCCTCAAGACCTTCTGGACCCTCCACTCCAGGGAACAGGAAGTTGCATATCAGAGTGGCACACAAAACCTAAAGAGACTGCTATACTAGAACATCCTTGTTTTGTATCTGTCCAAGTAAAAAACACCAATTCCTAAAAGCCAGGTGGATGGCAGTGGCTTGAGACCTCCCTCAAGAACCTGTGTCCAGCAGCCTGGCTTCCTGCCCTGAGACTCCACCAGAACCTGGAACACCATGGGCACAGTGGGCACTGGGATCCCCATCTTCCTGGTGACTCAGTAAGTGGCTGGTGAGGGCTCTCTCCCCAGGGAATCCTCCTCTGCACAGAGCTCCCTGAAGAGGCTAAGTGTCGGGAAGCCAGGAAACAGGGCTGGACAGAACCAGCTCACCTCCCCACCCTCTCTAGGAGTAGCTGTGAACGCGTTCTCCTGCGTACCATCCCCCTCCCCCACTGATGCTTCCTGACTGCTGGGAACTGGGTCCACTGGAGGGGCTGTCAGGGCACTGCCTTCCACTGAACCTTGACACCTGCACCCCTCCCCCATAAGAACACTATACCTCAGAAAGGCTCACCTGGCAATAGCAGCCACAAAGGGCGCCAGCTCCTGTGGGTCATAGGCACGTGCAAAGGCCCAGCACACGTAGCAGGCAGCGTCCCTGACGTTGGCACCCACACTGCAGGCGCCCCGCTTCTCCTCATAGGTCACAGCCTTCAGGATCACAGCAACCACTGCAGCAGACAAAAAGAGTGAGGGCTGGCATGCCATGCAAGGCACCAACAGCCACAGCACAGAACCAAAGCCACAGGGAAGAGGAAAGCACACGCCTCACAGCAGGTGAGCCAGGTAGAGATGGGCTCCCTGCTGGGCTCCAAGGGCCAAGGGCTGAACTGAGCACTGGGAACCACGGGTGACACAGGAAAGACCTGAGCTTCCTGGGGCCCCAGGGACCCTGGTTCAGGTGGAAGAATCTAACCCTTGTCTCCTGGCAGCAGGCCTCCATAGCCTCCAGGAAGAGAGGCCATGTGTGGCCCCTAGCACTTCAGGAACAAGGACTCCGAGGCAGCAAACATGCCCTGGGCTGTTCCATGGGTCTCACCCACCATCTGAAATCCCTGTGACCATCACAGTGGCCCGAAGGACACTGCAGAAAGCATGTCTGGGCTCTGTGGAGATGAGAGACGGAGAAACAGGTCACACACCTGAGTGCTGACAAGGAGCACAGGAGAGTTAGGAGTGCAGAGTACCCTCATCTTGGCAGTTACCCCTGGGTCCACTAGAGTGTGTCCCCAAGCACTCAGGAGGGTCTGCATGCTAGAAACGTACATTAGATAAAAACAGCACAAACCAGGCATGGTGGCACAGTGCTGAATGCCTCTAAGAGACTGAGACAGGAGAACTGGAAGTTCAAGACCAACCTTGGCAACTAAATGACTTAGCAAAAATCTGTCTCAAAGTTTAAAAAAATTTAGAGGACAGAGGCTATATCACATGTGAGGGCTCTGGGTTTAATCCCTAGTAGTGGAAAATAAATTGCGCTTATTAAAATATTTTGTAACTGAACCAAGCCTCTTAAATGATCATAGTATGAAAAAGTAACCCAAACAAGCTTAAGAAAATACTTATTTTGCAATTCAAGGACAGAATAGTAACTTAAAAAAAATAGAACTTTCTGAAAAAAATCAACAGAACTTTTTGAAAATTTTAATTCACTCATTCAAAATAACCCACTATGAAGGCATAAAGAATACTAAATAGCCCACACCAGTGTTTAGAAGCTATTAAAAATAAAAGCTTAGCCAGGTGCTATGGCTCATGCTTGTAATCTGTTACTGGGGAGGCTGAGACAGGAGGATCACAAGTTCGACACCAGCCTGGGCAACTTGGCAAGGCCTTGTCTCAAAAATAAAATAAAATAATATAGTTCAGTATTTCTTAGATTCAAGCCCCAGTATTACAAGAAGAAAAAATTAAGCCAGGAACAGTGGCTCTGCCTCTCCCAACCCTGGAGAGGCAGAGGCCAGAGAACTGCCATGAGTTGAAGGCAGGCCTGAACTACAAGGCAAAATCCTGTCTCAAAAGAAAAACAATTAAAAGCATGTGACCGTCTACTCACAGAGGAGCAGATATTTCCTGTGTCCACATGCTATAGCCACCTTGGCAGACCTGTTGCTGGAGTTCAGAAAGTGAGCAACAGCACCTGGAAAGGTGATGAAAGTTACACAGCCCACCCACATGATGGGCAACACAAGCACCCAGAGAGGCCAGCGGGTGGCCCTGCCGTCAGCACACACTTCAGCCACATCCTGGCACACAGCACGCAGTTTCCAGATTGATCTCCCTTCACTGGCTACCCCAGCTGGGGCATGCCCTGTGCACAGGAACCAGCTACAGTGTGGAGGTTGCCCAGATGAGCCAGGGGTGGAGAGAAGCCCCCTCACAGCCACCACAGGATGCAACAGACACTGTGCACAGTACACCCCAGTAGCCCAGCCACAGTACAGCTGTGCAGCTGGTCGCACCCAGACAGAAATCAGAAATCAGGACTGCAAATATTATATACAAATCTTTTCCCACTTTCTGTTCTCTAGATGCTTACTGTATATAACAGCATCCAAAATATCAAGACAACTTCAGATCGTTTATTTTACATGTATGTGGTGACTTATTTACAAGTTTACTTAAAAATGAACTTTCCAGAGCCCACAGCAGTGGTGCACATTTGGATCTCAGCACTCTGCAGCACGAGGCAGGAAGATCACCACAAGTTCAAGGCCAGCTGGGGCTACAGTGAGTTCAAAGCCTGCCTGAACTATAGTGAGACCCTGTCTCAGAAAAAACAACTTTCCAGTAAAAGCTTCACAGACACTGTCACAGTGGTTATGTCCACAGGAGAGAGGCCCCGGCCAGGTTTGCACACAGGATGAGCTGCAGGGCCATACAGGTCCTAAGGAAGCAAGGGGACTGTGGGGTTTCCACAGATGCCAAGGCCACCCAGCCTGGCCCTGAACTCCTCTTGACCCTGCTCTGGAGCCCAGCCAAGGCCTTCCCTCCCCAACATGCTGCAGTCCCTCACACCCCCCACATGGCCACTGAGGTGTCGGAGGCAGAGTCTGTCTCCAGGTGCATGCTGAGGCACAAATGGAGCTGAACGGTCGGTCACACCAAAGCCACCATTCCAGCCTGTCCACATCCCATCCCAGGAGCTCTTCTGCACCCTCCCTGCCAACCCTTCCCATCATTCCAGAAGGCACCACGTGGCCACACAAGCCAACGTGCCAGCTCCCCCATGAGAGCCCCCCAAGGGCACTGCCAAGCCCCACAAGGGAGGGAGCCCCAAACCCAGGGCCGAGCCCAGTTCTGGAGCACCACCCATTGCCCCTGAAAATGCCTCACATCTACCTTCTCCACACCACACACCCAGCAAGATTGCAAAGCTGCAGAAAGGCAAGCCCAGCAAAGGTGCAGGGTCATGTCTAGCAGTGACCTCACCTACAACTAAACAAGTCTGCAATGCGGGCAAAACACTCACTGTCCTAGCTGGAGAAACCCGGCCAACCTGGAACTGCTCCTAATGTGCCAGTGTCAGAGGAGAGTGGCTCATCCACACTAATCAGCAGCGGCACTGTGGGCACCCAGACTCCCTCCCCGCGCTGCCAGATGCTCCAGGCAAGGCCAATCGGCAAGTCCATGGCCTCAGGGAGTGTCAATTTACTGTTCCACAGGACAGAACCAATTTCTGAGCAGACAACACATGAGGCGTGTCAGCATCTCCCACGCCAGCTCCGGAGGAAGCTGCTCGACACCAGCATGAGTGGCCTGTGAGCCCTGCACAGCACAGCGGCGGGGACACTGGTGTCCACTGCCAGTGGAAATGAGACACTTCTGCAAATGCCCCCTGCACTGGCCTGGGAAGAAAACCAGCCACAAGAACCAGAAGTGACAGGTCTGGATCTGCTAAGGGCTCCTGCCCAGATGCACACATACTCTCAGGCTGGGAGGACTCACATTCCCCACGGCACCCACCCGGCCTGCGTCTCTGCCTGGAGGGAGCCAGCCTGTGCAGGGGTGCAGAAACCAGCACTCAGGTGCGCGTCCCAGGTGGCAGGTGGCTAAGTCGAAGGAGCCAAGAGCACAGCACACTGCCCTGCGGCCGACTGCCCCTCACAGGGCCTCTACCACTGTCCGGTATGCTCTGCGGTACCCATGGACCCTCTGTGGGTCAAAGCAAACACCAGGGCTGAAGCATAAACACCTGCTGAGCAAGGCCACTGGGGAGGACCCTGACTTGAAAGAAGCCAAACAGCTCAGGTGAGACAGCAAAACAACAAGCCCACAACCAGAAATGGAAAACGGGCTGCCCACTCTGACCCCATGGTGTGAAGAACACAGCCTCCATCGCGGAAAGGCAGCTCCAGGAGACAAGGCCAGGCCGGCCCCGATGGCACGGCTGGGCATCTGGACCAGAAACCTCTTTGCATTAAATTTTATATAAAGTCATTATCAGAGAAAAGATTCAAAAGCTAATAACTTTTTGCAGATCCAACAGATTTAAAATAAGGAAACTGCTCACTAGCTTTGAACAAAACCCTTTCTCATGGTTCCAATTACATGCTGCAAATGCATGTCAGATATTACCTACCCAGAGGGCTTCCTTTTGGCTACCCAGAGCCCAGTGAGGTAACCCAAGTGCCCTTCTCCCAGACAGCACGTCATCTGTTTAATGCCAATTGCCTAAGGAGATGCAGCCTCCAGGCAAGAAGCACCTCAGCTCCCAGAGCCCCATGTCCCACCTCAAGGTTTGCAGCGCCTGAGTGCCCAGGAACAGAGGAGCAGGCATCCTCTGCGGATGCAGATACAACCCACTCGCAGGAGGCACAGCCCTGAGCAGCCGTCCACAATACAGGGCCTATGTGCTCTGGGGGGCCTTGCCTGACTCCGCCCTGACTGGGACAGTGGGACTGTGCACACCTGATGGACAGTGTGGCAACAAAGACACTTTCTCTGAGGAAAGCATAGGACACAGGCTGCTCCAGCACAGGCCAGTCACATGGGAGTCTCCCCACTGCACCTGAGACACCCGGCAGCAAGGCTGGTGCAGCCTCTAACAGGCCCCCAGAGTGCACAGCTTCCTGGAGCCGCAGTACCAGCAGCCATCAACGCCGCCCTCAAGAATGCAGTCCAGCTTGCTCAGAAAAATGCCCACGCTGAGGTGACTGTGGGCAGGAGGAAATGAGGGGCAGAACACCCTACAGGATGTGGCAGGCCTGCCCCAGAGGCCCTCACTGGACTGCAGCCACGACACCCATGACTATAGTTGGAGAAGTATAGACATGAGCACCACCTGCCCTCAGAGGCCAGGGACTGGTCCAGGGCACACACTCCACACAGGTGTCGCCTGGCTCTGCCTCCCCAGGGCCCATGCCTGTGTAGTCCACAAATCTGCTCCTGCACCCATTCCACGTTTGCCAAGGGCCAGGTGTCCTTTCCCGGCCAGGTGTCCTAAGGACCCCATAGTCTTGGTTGGGGGCACTGTCTTTCCCATGACACAAGTAAGGCATGGCAAAGGCCCTTCAGCAGAGAAAACAGGTCCATGTCAAACAGCACATCACATGAGGGGGCTTAGAATGGCTGAGTCACAGATCAAGATGGAGCCAAAGGACAAGCTTCCTGCGGCTGCCTCTGACCACATCCTAACCTAGTACCAAGGGCAGCACCTGCCACTACACACCCAACATGCCAGCCCAGAGCCACACAGAACATACCCAGCCACCCTATACCCAGCAGTGGGACAAACCAGCAGGACACACCAGCCAACATCCGACCCCCACAGCAGAGCCTTGGGAAGTCCAGGCACACTCAGTGGCCCCACATCCCCACGCAGCACCCATCCGAGTCTAGCCTTTCAAAATAGCCTGTTGAAACATTAAAAAGGTTAGAGCAAGTTTGAGGCCAGCCTGCGTAACACAAAACAGACTCTGTCTCAAAAAGACATGCATATTTTTAATAGACCAGGGCCACCTGCCCATCCAGCAGGGCAGAAGCACCTTTGGTCTCAGGCATCGTCTGCTGCACAGGTTCTGAAGTGAGCTGCAGCCTCTGAAATCCAACAGTCCCCACAAGCAGACTGGCAGCAACCAACCCAACAGACCTGCAGGGACCCCTAAGTCACTTCCACTGTGCCTCCTTACCAGTGCAGACTTGCAAGGCCTCAGCAAAAACAGTGCCTAAGTGAGCAGCTTCCCTCCAATGTTGCCCTGCCAGCAAACTGACAGCTCCCTGGGACCTACCTTAAGCCCCCAGCCCATCTACCACATCCACCATATCTATGGACATCCTGTGCTGTCCAAGCCAAGCCAGTTTAGAGTGGCCTTCGGAGGTATGCTTCTCACAGTGGTCCAGAGCAGGGGTACCACAGTAAGCCTCAGGGAAGGGCTGTCACCTGGAAGAACCACTCGGCCTGTCCCTGCCCTCAGCCACAGTCGGTGGGGGGATCCGCTCAGAGTGCTCAGAGCCACACAGGACATTGGTTCCCAGCAAGGCTGCCACCATTCACTGCAGCTGAGGCCACTTTTAGCTGTTTATGTGCCCCCAGGATTTCTGAAGGACTATTGCTTCTAACAAGAATGACAACAGCTCCTTCTGTGCCACTGGTCACATCACAGCAGCCACCACGGAGACAAGAGCCACGGGCCACTGGCAGAATGCATGTGCTAGGACACCACAGGGGAGGCACCTCCAGGAGCACGGGTGTGATCCTCAGCTCATGGTGCCGCCGGCCCTGAAACACCATCAGCTAATGACAGAGTGGCCTGGTACAACAACTTAAAAGAAGCAAAAACAAGCGTCCTGGAGGATTAAAGGCTTAAGCAGGAAGTCAGGACCTGTTCTGCACTGACTCATGGCCATGGGTCCCCAGCCCCAGGGCCCAGACCTCCAGGGCCCAAGACAGTGTCCAGGGCTCCAGCGCTTGTAACACTGTAGGACTTAATGACCACAGTGCTGTAGACACACCCTGACCTGAGCTTCAAGTCAGCAGGCCCCACCCACAAGGCCATGGGACAGGTCAGTGGCAAAGGTCAAAGAGAAGGCACATGTTCCCAGTGTACAGCTAATGACAAGCCTTGAATTGTCTATAGCCAGCTACCTGATACCTGAGGTCCTTCTCCAAAGAGACTATGGTCTGCAAGTCTACCGGACCACTGCCCATGTGAGTGTGACAGCACAGAGCACAGTCTGGGCTGGGACTCTTCCTGCTCTCTCCCAGAGTGGCAGGTTCCTAATGATGCTCAGAATCCCACTATCTATCTGTACCACAGACTCCGGTTCAGATCCCTCACTGCCTGACGCCCTTAATTTGCAGCCTGTGCAATGCGTACAGGCCTCGACCCTGACACTCCACCAGACAGACTTGCTTTCCCTGATGGCCAAGAGTTTCTGGTTGTGGCCGGGGGCAGCCCTGAAGACCCTGGGACTCAGGCCACATACCACACACCACAGGTGGGACCATGAGCTGCACTTGTGCAGGCACAGCAGCCAGGAGGGCTCTCAGGCAGCAGACCCAGTCCCGTACACAGCCCACACACACCCTAGGAGCCAGTAAGTACAAAAGTGCAAGTGAGAACACAGGAAACCTCTCACCAGCACACTCTCCCAGAGGGTGTACCGTGGGCTGCCAGTGCTACAGCACCTCGTGGAGAATTCAAAACATTCTGTGGCCACAACAAGCCTGAAATGGGAGAAATGGACTCTAGCTTCCTCAGCTCATAACTGCCACCACGCCAGCCAGACATGTTTCCTATCACCAGGATCCAGGCCAGCTAGCAAGACACAGTGGACAGTCAAGCAACAGGCTCAGGCTCGGTCAGTGGAAGCAAGCTTGGCACTGAGTGTTTTTTGACCAGGTAGCAAGATTTTGCATTAAAAGACCTAAATACACCCCTTATCAAAATGTATAAATATCATCAATGTCAAAAACAACAGACAGTGGGCTGGGGATTTGGCTCAGTGGCATCCTGAGTTCAATCTCTGGTACCAAAAAAAAACGCAAAACACAAAAACACCATAATAACAACAGAAAGCTGTCGGTGGAACCTTGCCTCAGTGCTCTGCACAGTCTGGCTAAAGGCACTGCCCACACTCACACATGGGCCCAACTTTCAAGATGACAAGGACAAACCACATGACCCAACAGAGAGGCTTCACATGGACATGGGTCACATGTAAACTCTGAGATGTACACCACTTTGATATGCTGCTATTTTCCTTCCACTGGACAATAAATTCATCACACAGAATCTCAACTCCAATTAAACAATACCAAATACTTAAAAGCAAAAAGATTAAAGACATCCTGTAAAATCTAACATGTATGAGTTTATTTACATACTCACACACACATTCCTGTACACTCCCCCCAAAAAAGAACTAAAAATTAAGAATTAAAGACAATGATACAACTTTTACATTAAAATGGCACAACATGAAATACTGTCAAGGGAACAGAAGACCAATAGATGGAAGAAACTAGTTATAAGTCATATAAGAGTTCTTAGTATCAGGACTATAACAAAGACCTCTATAATTCCACAAAGGGAGAGGTGAAAAACAAGACAAAGGATGGACAAATATTTGTCCAGGCACACAAACAAGCAACAAGCACATGAAAAGATGCCCAACACTGTCAAAGGAAATGCAAATCAAAATCATGTGAGATGCCTCTTAGTGTCCACCAGATTGGTTATCATTTTTTTCAAAAGGGAAAATAAAAGGTATTGGTGAAGGTGTGGAGAAACCAAACTTTGGCACAGTTAGGGAGACAATCAGAACCACGCTATGGTCCAGCAGAGCATCAGCTCAGGGAACAGAATCAGGAATTTCATCCACACCTGCACCACATCTGCAGCAGCACTGCCCACAACAGCCAGAAGGTGGGGAAACCGGTGTCATCACTGACGAGTTGATATATAAGAATGGCTCATGCAAGTGAGGAGACAGAACCCAGAATAAGAAGGGACACCCCCAAGACAAGTGACTCTTGACATCATCCCACTCAGCACGAAAAGGTCCCACTATGAAGATGTTACTCCCAGAGATCCTGCAGAACAGTGGACCCAGTAAGACTGGGTACAGACTGGCGAGTCAAGGTTGGGAAAGAGCTGGCTCAGCTCCTTCTAGGTGACATGACGTCCGGTACTAGGAATAAGAAAGAGGCAGCTGTGGACATCACCAGACGCTCCTAAACAAACTATCTTCACATGGTCGGTAGTGAACTTTATGTGAAATTTTACATCAGTTTTTTAAGAGTCACTATGAAGGGCCGGGGATTTAGCTCAGTGGTTCTGGCACCTCCCTTGCATGTGCAAGGTCCCAAGTTCGACTCCCAGTAACCACAACCACATACAACAATACCAAGTGTGGTAAGCCATGCCCACCAGCAATCAGTACCACATCTCACAGTGCCAGGTGGCTCACGCCTATAATCCCAGCACTAAGGAGGCAGAGGCCAGAGGATTATCGTAAGTTCAAGGCTCACCTGGGCTGCATAGTGAGCTTGGGGCCAGCCTAAACTACAATGCGAGACCCTTTCTCAAAAAAAAGAGTCACTATGAAATGGTTTTTCTAAGAGCCCCTCTCCTGCCCTGCCTGACACTTAGTCCGGTAGCCAGCACATGGAACAGGCAAGAACAAGAGGCCAGGGCCACAATGGTCCATGTGACATAGGAGGGGACCTGAGGTGAGAGCTCACGGGATGTGGAGCAGGAGTAGGTCAAGGGACAGGCACTGAGCACCACAGGATGAGGAAAGCCACAGAGCGATATTGTGGTCTAGATGGCTGGGTCCCCTCAAAACTCCCACACAGAAACCCTAGCCTTCAAGGCAATGGTGAGAGAGTCCTTCCTGCTACAATCTGCAAACAGCATCAGTGTCCAGAGAGAACTCTCCCTGAGGACACAGAGAAGGCCGCAGGACCAAGGCCCTGAGCAGCCAGTACGCACCTCCAAAGCCAAGAGACTAGCGTTTAGTGCTCAGGCCACAGTCAGGAGAACGCTGCCAAGCAAGAAAAGAGGGGCTCAGACACCAGAGCTTTCAAATAATAAGTCTTCAAAACTCCACATGAAATGTTTAATAAAAATTTAAAATGAGCTACCCAGAAGATACCAAAAATGGTCAGGCAATTTTAGACACGTTTAAACAGCCATTATACACATATTGCATCGTACACAAAAATCTAATATACTGTATACAAACACAAGGTTACTGAAATTAAAAACACAATTGTCTAGCTTTAACACAAGAAAAACAGATAGTATAATCTGGTAGAGATAAAGACAGAAGTGAAGAGTTTGTAGAACATGAAAGACAGAAGAGGAGCCAGGAAGGCAGAATGAGAATTTTCCAAGGCTGTTGAAATATGTAAGTCAGATACAGAAAACATAATTACATAAACAAGATCAACAGTAATCTAAATATATGTTGAAACTGCAAAGCTCCAGAAACAAGCATGATCCCAAGGATGCCCCGGAGAAGAGGCAGCTCCCACAGGAATCCTGTGCCAACAGCATACCCCTCCTGAAGATGGTGAGCAGGGTGGCCATCCCAGCAGGTGGGTACAGGAGGGGGCCACTACTGCAGTGTTGTTCTGTGCCACCTTCCAGGAATAAGGACTAAAAGGGTTCTTCCATACAGTAACAAGATGTTGGCTACTGATGCTTTCAATGAAGGGATTCTCAAGAGCAAAAGAACAGTAATAAAATTATCCCAAAGTGGAGTTTGAGATGCAAAATGGCTTACTGTTCAAAGAAGTTCTGTAGGGCCAGGAATTTAGCTCAGTGGTTCTGGCGCCAGCTTTGCAAGTACAAAAGTCCCAAACTCAATCCCCAGTGACCACATACAACAATGCCGGGTGTGATGACTCATGCCCACCGGCAGTCAGTACTTCATACCATAATGTTGGGCGTGGTAGCTCACACTTATAATCCCAGCACTCAGGAGGCAGAGGCAGGAGGATTGCTGTGAGTTCAAGGCTTGACTAGGCTACATAGTGAGCTCAGGGCCAGCCTGAATGACAAAGTAAGACCCTGTCTCACAAAAAATAAAATAAAATAAAATAATAATAATAATACTAATACTGTCAGGCCAGGGATGTGTCTCAGGAGCAATGTACCTGCCTGGCAAATGCAAGGATCTGAGTTCAATCCCCAGTGCCAAATAAAGATGATGATAATGATAATGATGCCCATTAGGCTTGATGGTACACGCCTGAATCCCAGCTACTCTGCAGGCTGAAGTAAGAACTCAAGGCCAGCCTGGGCATCCTAGCAAAATTCTGCTCAAAATGGGGGAATAGGATAGAGAGATAGTTCAGGGCTCCCTGGGCTCACCTCCCAAGATTGCAAGACAAAAACAACAATAATAAGAATTGTTCAGAAAAAGAAATAAAAACTTGACCGATACATGAGGTGCTGAGAGAGAGTACGCTGCATCTGACCCCAGTGTGGGCTAAAAAACTAAGTTCTGACTTTAAACGTTCATCACAGAGCCTAAAGACCACCCCTTAAGGAAAACATATAAACATGTTAAAACTGCACAGCTCTGGAAACAAACATGATCCCAAGCATGCCCCAGAGAAGAGGCGGCTCCCGCAGGAGCCCTGTACCCACAGCATATCCCTCTGAAGATGGTGAGCGGGGTGGCCACCTTTTAAGGAAAAAACCAAATATATAATTTCCAAATCAATAGTTTTCCACTTCCAAACCAATAATTTTTCAACTGAAAACCCATGCTGCAGCTGCTCGGGGCTGCTGCTTCGTGATCCAGAGTTCTTGCCTGTATGCTGCAATTCCTCAACACTCAAGGTCTGTGTACAGCATCTGTAAGTTCCACGTGCCTACGGATTGCATCCTCTAGCTGCCAGCTGTAGGGAGCCACACAGATCCACAGGATCGGCTGCCACGACTCCTGGCTGGGGAATTACACACACACACAACCAAACATAATGTTGAGTGAGAGCGTGAGCATGTGTGCATATGTATGCCCGTGTGTGTCCACTGCTGTTTTCTAACTGGCTTCTCTGTAACAGAGAGGAACACTCTGAGCCCTCGAGAGGATACCCAGTTTGTCCACTTATCCTATTAACTTTCTCTTAATGATTTAGAAACATTTATCAGCCAGAGCTGCCACCAACACCACACGAGCCAAATGCAGGAACGGCGCTAAGGGTGTAGCTGAGTCCCAGGCTGTGCACACTTCCAGCCAGGGATGTGCAAGTGCTGTAGGGGCCAGAAGGACTGAGGCAGCCTCACCACTTCCATCTCCAGGCATGCAAAGTCCCCTCCTTCCTGGCTAAGCTATCAGCATGCAAAGCCCCCGGGAGGATTCTATGGTTATGTCTGTGAAAGGACGCTTCGCACCACAGTGCAGAGAGGAAGGGGCTAGAGGCAGACTCTGGGCCCACTGAGTCCTTCTCACTTCATTAAGGCTTCCCCCGGGAAACCGTGCAGATTCACGGTCCATCCTCTGCTGAGAGCAATGCCAAGCACACAACACATGTCTGATGAAGGGCAACTTGCATTTAATTCTCACTTTCAGAACTGGGAATGAACTCGAGATAATGGTACCCAAAAAGGCATGATAAAAAAAGACAGCAACAAAAGGAGTGGAATCCACTGCTCAGGGTGAGCAAGGACATGGGCCAAATGATTCTCCAAAATTAAGACTGAAGATGTGTATTGCAGCCAGGCATACTGCACATACTGTAACCCCAGCACTCTAGGAGGCTGAGGCAGGAGGATCACAAGTTCAAGCCTAGCCTGGGCAATTTAATAAGTGAGCAAGAACTTTTCTCAAAATTGAAGACTACGAAAAGGGCTGGAACATAGCTCAGTGTGAAGGCCCTGGGGCACAATCTCTGGTGCTAAAAAAAGAACAAAAAACAAAAGATGTGTGCTTCAGTGGACAGATCCTGTCCGACTTGGAACATACCCTTGAGGCAGCAGGCCAAGGGAGTAGGCTGGGAGAGAGTGGGGGGTATGAGGAAGACAGACACTGATTCTGTCTCTCCTCGGGCTGGTATCTGCAGCACGAGAGAAATGAGCAACCTGCACGCTGTCTCCTCACTCACCAGCTCATGGCCCAACGGCTCCTCTCTGGCTGGGAGAGTGTGTGGCAGATCCCACAGAAGGAGCGAGTGAGCACTGCTCCTGAGACCAAAGGAAGCAACAGCGCAGCAGGGAGAGCACTGAGTGAGGCCTCCAACTTGGCCCAAGTTCACAAACTAAGCAGCCCAGGTTTCAGGTTTCCCTTTGGCCACACAGTGGTGGCGCCAACTCAACCAGGAAGGGGCAGAGAACCCGGGGCAGGTTACACAAACGGAGAAACTTCACCTCTCAACCTGAGGCTCTCGAGGAGCCTGGAGAGCCACTGCCAGCGGCAGTTGGAGGGAGGGCCCAGCAGAAGGCAGCAATACCCAGGCTGCCCACAGGCCACACCATCCCACACAGACAGCTCGGCGACACAGGGTGAGAGGGGCCATCTCTCCACCCCTCCAGCCCTAAAACGTGGCTCTAGGTCCATAATACTCAAACCATGACATTATTTGAATAATCAATTATCACAAGCTCAGCCTGCAGGTTATAAATACAGTCCTCTGTCCACACCATCAGGAGAACGCACGCCCAGCAGTAACACGTTCCCGATTTCCTCACCCCTCGGCCCTCTCATGCTCAAGTCTGTTAACTGTCTGATCAGGTGACAGCCCACTGGAGCTCTGATTTTGTTTCAAATGAGAAATCATGTGTGTCCCTGGAGGAGCCAACAGGTCTTTGAGTGGCTGGCCTCTCATCTCAAGGCCATGAAGGGCCCAGGAGCTACCTGTCGTTTCCTGAACAGGCTCTAGGCCACGAAAGCAGGTGGGGGAGGGAGGTGGCACCATTCATGTGCTACAACAGGGAGGCTGCTCAAGGAACACAGAAGGGCAGGCGTTGTGGGCAGCTCTGAGCAACCCCCAAGGGAAGCCAGAATCGGGAGGTGGGACAGGGGGTGGGCGCAGGGCCAGGGCCAAAAGGGTGACTGACTTTCCCTCTTTAAAGATGGCTTATGAAAGAGACTGTGCGAAGGGGCTCCTCAGACCTACAGCAGATAACCAAGCCATGGGGCTGCGCTTCCCACAGACCCCTCCTCAGAGAGATCGCAAGCTGCTACAAAAGAGCCGTCACAAGACTTTTGGGTACTGAGCGACCTGAACACATACAGCAGCTGAACCTCGCCCAAGCTCAGGGTCACAGAGGATGGGGAAGGCAGTCACAACTCTCCTCGGGCCACAGACACCGCAGAGTCCCAGAATAGCCATGGTTCATGGCATCAAGAATACCAGTTCCTTCAAACAGTGTCAATAAAGAAGAGTTGCCCATGGACGTGGCACCCATGGGACATGACAATGCAGGCCCAATACCCACCAGCCCTCCAGACACAGTCACTGAAGTCCTCTGAGAGATAAGAGGAAGCTGTCAAGAAAGCAATGCACAAAGGAAGAGGCAAAGAGCTAAGCACCTACAGAGGAAGGAGACCACCTGCACGCAGGCAGGAGACCAGGGTCATAGTCACAGGCCCCCCGTGCACAGGTAACACAAGGTATGCAGCAAACACCAGAGTCCCGGTAGGAACCACGTAGGCTGAGGGGCTCAGCTTTCACTGAGTGGAGACCCTACTTCAGAAGGGAAAACTTTGAATTGACAGTAAATACCACCACTAGGGTCCTGGAACCAGCTCCCTGATGCCTACACTGCATGACATCAGCACAGTAGAAGACTCAGGAGATGGGCACTGAGGGACTGGGGCGGCACTGGCAACAGGTCAGTCTGATGATGTGGCCTCAGGGTGGGCACTGTGGACATGGGGGCTGGGCAAGGGCTGCCCTCCAACCTGGTGAGGACAACACAAGTGACGCTAGAAGGATTCTCAGCCTGGCTTTGCTGAGGAGCTTCTGGGGACAGAATCACATTGGACAAGGCAGCCTGGGACCCTGCAGAGCAGGGAGGGGACTCCACTGCCGCCCTCTGCCAGGACCCAGACCCCAGGCACAAGGCCATGAGTCTGTAGTAGCTGGTCACCAGTAAGCTGAAGGGAGGGAAGCGCTGCTTTGACAAAACCATGCAATAGTTTCTGACTCCAACTCACACATGTGAATGGGATAAAAGCAACCGAAGAAAATTTTAGCATAGCAAATATGAAGGTGAAGCCAAGTGAATTTGAAAGTCTCACATAAGTGGGAAAACCTCACATGCCCATCTGAAAGCCTGCCCATCAGCCTTTGGCGCAAACACCCCTGCCAGGGGCTTCAGGTGTGACCCAAAGCCTGATGCCATCATTGTACCCTCCTTTCCTGCCCCAGTGACACCACCCTCCTCTCACTACAGCCAGGAGGAAGCCTCAGAGTAACAGGTAAATGGTTTAGAGAGGGAATAAACTACCCCCAGATCAAGGATTTGAATTATTTTTTAAGGGACGTTCGGTGTGCAAAGCTGACTCCCACTGGCAGTACCGCTGCCTGCAGCCAGCTCAGTGCAGGCCCTGGGCATGCTCCAGCAAGTCCTTGTGACAGGCGGCTGGCTGGCTCCCCACCATTCAGCTCTCGGGCTCTCTCAGGGGACCTAGTGGAGACGTGTATGGGGTGAGAGCCACACCGGCCCTCCCAGGACACACGGGTACTGCAGCTCCAATGCACGTTTCAGAGTACACTCAGTATTGCCCTGCACCAGTACACACCAAGGCTCTGAAGGTCCATACCCGCCCTGACTACCTGCCACCAAAGCCCTACCAGAGGATGACTGCACACAGCACCTGAACCCCAGCCAGGGCAACACGGACCCACAAGCCTCCAGCTCTGGAAAGCACTGCCAGGGTGACGGGGGCACTGTGACAAGCTTGCTGGGTCCCTGCTCAGCGAGGCTGAGTGGCACTCAGTGGGTGCAAATACATGAAGCGTAGCTGCGGGGCGGAGGAATATCAGGTGCATCTCTACGCCCTGAGGGCTCAACTCCTACACTTAAACCCCTCCCATCACGCAGCCAGCTCCAGTTTCGCAGAGCCAGCCCAGCGTTGAGAACACATCCTCCTGCTCCAGCGCCAGCACAGAGACCTGCATCCCGGCCACACGCACGCCCGGTAAGTGCTTGCGATTTCTTCTCAGATCGAGTTCTCTTTCCAAACCACCCTCCGAAGCATCTTAAGACGTCTGCCTGAACGAATCGCCTGCCGATTCCACTGTGCCTTGCTCTGGGCCCTGAGGACGAGTCAGAACCCGGCAAGTGCACTGCCCAGACACAGACAGACACAAAACTCCTAACGGGGTGACACTTTATTCCAACACTGGTATGAACAAGCTCATTTGGAAATCGAGTCCTTATTTCTGCCGTAAAACTCATAAAAGAGAAACCAAAATGTGACTCTGCATTATTGCTTAACTCTTCCTTACCTTAAAACTAAGCTACAATAAATTTCAACATTAAAAGAGGTAAGGAATATATAATAAGTAGATGTGATTAAGTAGCTGCTGATTTTAATTTTTCATTTAATTTTTTTAAAACTTTTAAAGTTTAAAATAAGTACTGTTTTGACAACCTTTTAAAAACAAAACTTAAGAAGTTTCTGTTTGGTTGAGGCTACACATTTACACACACACACACACACACACACACACACACACACACGCACACACACTAAGGTATGTCTTTCTTATGCGGAACTTCTTTCAGAGGTCTGTAGAAAAACGATTACTGATCACGTTACTGGCCAGGCCTGACCTGGGTCAGAATTCTGTGGCCCGGCTACCAGGCCCCTGGTCCACCTGCACTGAAACAAGGTCTTGGGTGTTTTGCACTGTCTGTGAGGAGCAGGAGCACTGCCCCCCCCCCCCGGGGCAGCACAGAGGGCCTCTAGCTGTTTTCTGGCTTCTTTCAAATTGTACCCAGAAAATTGCCTTCTCCCTCGGTCATGGTCGTCCAGGCCCCTCAGAGAACTGAGAGCTGGGAGGAGTAGCCGCCAGTCACAGCAAAGGCTCAGCTGGAGAAACTCACAGATCTCGTTCTTGCAACACTCCAGTGGGAGCTGACAATGGCGTGTCCTTGAGTGGCGCAACAATGCCACATCACAGGTGGTAATTACAGCATGCCCTTCAGGACGTTCCACCTGCAAGGCTCAGTGCCAGGCAGCTGGACACCACCAGCCGTGTCACGGCTCTGCCTCTGCGCAGAGGCCAACAGGCAAGACAAGCAACTCGTGGCCTGGCGCGGCTGGCACTGTCCTATAAAGCCAGACTGTAATTACCCCCACTGTGTTCTAGCAAAGTTCTTAACAAAACTTCCCCTGCTGTTTTCTAAGTTCAAGTCCCTTAGAAATACTAGAGACACACCAGCCCCTCTTGTGGTCCTACCAGGCAGCACATTATGTGTCCACACAGGGAGAAGCCGAGTGCAATGTTTTAAGATTAAGATAAATAGGAGCTGGGGCCAACTGAAACCACAGCTACTCAGAGCCCTGTGTGGGCAGCTGTGCCAGGTCAGGTGCTGTGGTAGAGGAGCAAGCTCTGGGTCCCTTTCTGGGGCACAGTCGGAAGCAGAGCACAGGGGACATGTGAAACTCCAGGTCAATGGCATCTGCGCACACAACAGGACAGCCAAAGAGCTCCAGCTGGTGCCTTTGCTCTCTTCTAAATCAGCCACCGCTATCAGGACTTCAGTGTAGACACTGCACCACAGGAAGACCAGGCAGAGGAGGGTTGTGGGCACCAGGCAGGGCAGTGCCCCAAGGCTGGCAAAGGAGAGAGGGTCAGGGGAAGGCAGTGAGGACCCACCCCAGCCTCTCCTAATCCACAAGGAGGACAGAGACAGGGTGGTGGGGAGAGCTCACCTGGGCCCCCACTGTCTTCCACCCTTAGACCCACACAATGCCCCAGGTACATATCCCACGGCCAAGAATGTTCAGCCGGGACAGGGACAGAGACAGGGACAGGGACATCTCTTCTCACCTTTAGGGAAACTGCCCCTGAATGCAAATCCAAACTTACTGTCAACAATGCTCTGGGTTTTACTGTTTTGGCAACAGAACGGTCTTTTTGGACTGTTTAACACCAGCAGCTGCCACAGTAAAAAGTCCAGCAGGTATAAACTGACCAGACAGGACTGTGTCAGACTCTGAGCCACAGGCTGCCTGCCTGACGGCAGCCACGGCTGTGGGTTAGTTTCTTCACCCTTGTAAACCTCACTTGAGTAGGACAGAGAACTTAGAGGCTGACATCATCGTTCAAAAGCTTACAAAAGCATCAATTTTATCCCACTTACTGCTCCAGCACAACCGTGGTTTTATAGACAGGTGAGCTACGCCCTCTTACACCTGCCTCTGAAGCAGCAATCAGCAATTGTGTAACCAGAGAGGTCAGTTTATCCAAAGTCACTAAAACAGCAGTGCCAGGGACTTCACTTCATGCACATTCCCTTTAAGCAGTAATCCTACAACACTCTCACCTCCACGGACGCGGGCATCGGGCAGCCACACCCCTCACACACAGCCCAGAAACTGAGCAGAGAACAGAGAGGGAAAGGTTCAGTCACAGCTTCAGGCACAGCTGTGTGTGACACAAGTGTACTGATAACAGTGAGGAGCTACTTCCCAAATTATTCTTTTGGGTGATACTATGATGAGCTGCACACCTTGCCTGCTTCAAGTAAGACCTCAGGGAAACCTGACCAATGTGGGGCGTTCATCTCCTCCTACGTATGTCGTGCTCTCTAACCTCCTGAGGGGACTTTCTGTTCTCCCCGTACCTGAGGCCCCATCTATGTCCCCCTTGGTATCGCTGGGATGTGGCTCACACTTGATAAATGTCTGCAATTGTCATCGTGCTGCTCACAATGCTCCCAGGGAGTGATGAAATCACCGCTCTCAGATCTGTGCCATGACATATCCTGCACGGCGCTGGGAACCTGCGTTGCCGCGGTTCCCACGCCTGCGGACGGGGAGCACACGGAGCGTGCCGGCACAGGCCCGCTGACTTACTGGCTGGCCTGCGCAGCAGAGCCAGGCCCGTGCTCACAACCTGGGGGGGGGGGGGGCACCCCTGTTCCTGCCACTGCAGATCTGCTCCCAAAGTACAGCGGGACCCCTGAAAAATCACACCTCACCATTTTCTGCTAGTAAGGAGGTAAAGAGGAAATTCCCAGAGCCGACACTGCATGTGTAACTGGCTTGGTTTTAACACGGTGCCTACAGCTTCTGCCCCCACATATTGGGTAGTGCCAGGCAGAGGGGCTACTGCCCAGAGGGAGCCTGAGTCCCGCCCAGTCACAGAGCAACCAAAACTGTTTCTCATCCCAGATTGGTGCTGCCTACCACTGTCACGCAGAAACTGTGAAGTGGGGGTTTCTGGTCTCAATACAGCCCTCTTTTCTACCAAAAGCACTATTAACAAAGAGTCTTAAAATCCTAAACTATGCTAATAGAGGCAGCTGGAGACATTCAGGGTAGTTCTTTGTGTTTTTAAGAAATGATGATTAAATTAGGTAGAAAATTCAAATAAAATTAGCTAGCTTTCTCACACTCTTGGTAACCCAAAGAAAAGCAAGAGCTTGTGTCCTTTCGGGGGCATCTGGAAGGCACTGCTCAACATCTGAGACCCAGAAATTCATTTTTTGTAGCTGAAAATACTTTTCTTACCTCATTTCCACTAAATTTTATTTTTAAGCTGTTTGACAATACTGAGGAGCTGGAGACCTTTGCCATTTTGTGTTTCCAAGTGAATTTAGGCACCTGGCACCTCACTAGTGGCCCAGGGCAGCAGCTGCCCTCTGCTCTCAGCGCTGGGTCAGGAGGCACAGTGAAAGCAAGGTGTGTAGTGGATGGGGTGACCCTAAGGGAACCCCCAGTTCCTATAAGTGCCAAGGCAGAGGAGTAGACTGGAGGCCCTGGCCCTTCCTGGGAGCTAAAGGCCAAGAGGGCCTCTGTGGCCTGGAAGGCACCACACAGAGGTCTGGACAGAGGCACCTTGTGAAGGACAGGCAAACAGGAGAACTGGCCACTCTGATGAGGGGACAGCACCCAGGGCACAGCAAGCTTGCCCTGACGGCACTGCGAACTGCTTAAAGCAACCTAAAAACATCTTTGGTGTTTGTACAGACAACAGAAATTCAGCCTGCTAGGACTAGGGTGTGGCCCCTTGTGACCACTCGCCTGCTCTGTGCTGGGCCCTAGATTCTATGCTGGGCACCGGAAAAAACAAAGTGCAACTCACTGAGGAAGAGCTGACTTTTTATTTGTGGTTTTGGAAGCAACAGGGTGGAGTGACGTTTAAATAATCTTCACTTGTGACGCCCACAAACAGGACATGCCAGCGGCATGGCTCCAGCGGCAGGGCGGCCACCAGACACAGTCGGATGGAGCCACACAGTGCTGCAGGACGAGAGTCCAAGCCCAAACAGGCAGCTGGGCAGCCCTGAGGCAATGCAGGTAGCTGAGGACCCAGCCCTGAGGGCACTCCAGAGAAGGTCTGAGTCACGGGGTACAGGCCCCCAAAGCCGGAGGAGTACAGCTACACCTAGAACTGACACAAGGCCTTCACACACTGCACACTGTTGGCCCCCAGGGAGCGCTCCCAGATCAGACCTGAGAAAATGGAAAACACTGCAGGGGGCTGGCGGCCAGCAGAGAGGGTGTGCAGGGGTGCAGGGTGCCACAGCTACCTCCTGGGCCTCTGTCCCACCCTCCCCAGGCATGCACCAGGACCCCGACCCACTAAGCCCCATCCCGACTCAGCCTCTGCTCTCTTACAGCTCCTGGACTACACGGCGAACCCTCCTGAGACAGCTGCCGGTGGTGGAGCTGGCTCCAAGTACTCGGTGCTCTAATCCTGGGAAAAGAGAGGCGAGACGGGGACTCACCCTCCTAACAGCCACCCAGTCAGGGTTGAGGACAACCCGGCAGTGACCCCATCATTCCACCAACTGGAGTCAGAAACACAGGGGACATGAGTCTTCTCAAAGAACGGAAACCAAAAAAGCCGCACTACATCCCTCGGCCTCCAGGGAAGCCCTTCAAGTATAAATGCTTCCAGTGCCCCTTCACCTGCAATGAGAAGTCACACCTCTTCAACCACATGAAGTATGGGCTCTGCAAGAACTCCATCACGCTGGTGTCTGAGCAGGACCGTGCCCCCAAGGGCCCCAAACCCAGCCCCTTGGACCCTCGGCAGGCCCTGCAGCCAGACACTGTGGCCAAGCCAGCCCCTGCCAAGACACTGGCCCACGGGCTTTCTAGCCTTGACCCAAAGCCACAGCTCAGCCCTACCAAGGAGGACACCAAAGAAGACCTGGAGCTACCAGTGAGAGCTGTCCACAGGTGCCCTCAGAAGTCAGCCCTGCAGAGGGAGCTGGCCCCAGAAATTGCCCTCAGTACCCAGCCATCTCTAGACAGTGTAGTTCGGCCTTCAGCATTTATTCCAGTTGGGGAACATAGACTCAAGGGGCCAGACCCTGCAGAGGCCCCCGAGACACTGGCACTGACCAACCCCTCGGCAAAAGCCACATCATTCCATGCCAAGTCTGCATTCCACACACCTGGATACCCCTGGAAGGCTGGCTCCCCATTCCTCCCATCCGAGTTCCCACACAAAATCTCATCCTCAAAGGGGTTCGGCACCATCTCACCCTATGTGCACTCCACAATCCCAGAGTACCCCCCACCCTTCTACACAGAGCATGGCTTGGCCACAATCTACTCTCCCTACCTCCTTGCAGGGAACACGCCTGACTGTGACACCACCCTGCTGTCCGTCTATGGGGCCCAAGACCAAAGACACTTCCTGCCTCACCCCGGGCCACTCCCCAAGCACCTGGCCCCATCTCCATCAGCATACGACCACTATAGGCTGCTCCCACAGTTCCACACCAACCTGCCCCTTCCTTACGGCTTCTACAGACCTGAGTCAGCATTCGCCTCCTATGGGCTCCGGCTCCCACCTGTGGCTGGCATCTCGAGAGACCAAAGCTCTCGCCTGCTGGAGGACACTACCCTGGTCTACCCAATCTCAAGCCCCTCTGAGTTAAATCTTTCAAACTCCCACAAGAAGCACACAGAGTTTGAGAAAGGAAGTCCAACTCCCGAATCTAAAGACCCTTCCAAAGACACAGAAGGGGCCAAAATGAGCCCCCGTGCAGGTAGCGCAGCCACAGGCTCCCCAGGAAGACCAAGCCCCACCAACTTCACACAGACCAGCCAGAGGTGTGAAGGCCTGTGTGACCTCTCAAACAAAGCAGCTTCGGACACCCCAGGATGGCTCCAACAGCCCAAACAGAGCCCCGTGGACTTGAAGCCTGTCCAGAAGAGCATAGAACACCCTCAGTGCCAGCCATCTACAAACAGAGCAGAGTCCCCAGAAAGGTAAGAAAATTTCATCTTCAAACCCTTCAGTGGAATGTTTTTGGTTATGTTCAACTACATTCACCTCTATTCAAAATGCTTTAGAGATTGCTTTCCTAGGCAAGTTCTCACTAAGCCCTCTCTGCTTTTCTAGTCTCCAGGCCTGGAACAGAGATCCTGCCACACAGGCAGCACAGACAGGAAGTGCCTCTCTCCTCCCTGAGGCTCCACCCACCAGCCCTGAGGATGGCTCCAAGACAGGGCCCCTCAACCTCTCCAAGAAGTCGGAGACAAACCCTGTTGCTGCGCACCGACTTGAGTACACAGGCAGCACCCTGGCGGCCCTGGACTTCCCTGAGCCACAGGACCTGCCCCTCAACCTCTCTGTGAAGGATGCCTGCACCTCCCGAGGCCCAAGGGCTACTGCTCCCAGCTCACCCCAAGGCACAGAACCTGCTGCTGTGGTTCCGAAGAACGAGACAGAAGGCTCTGGAGATGGGCCAGGCCAGGTGGACACACAGCACCACGAGGCCCCCAGCGGGAAGGCGCCAGATGCACGTGTGGTAGACAGCAGTGAGGAACAGAAGCAGACGGCGGCTGTGGCCCTCTGTCAGCTGGCAGCCTACAGCCCCAGGAACGTCCGAGTGGACAACGGAGAATCCACAGCCCAGGAGCCTGCCTGCCATGATGTACCCACACCCAGTCCGAGGGACAGCCAGGGGACTCCGAGTGACCTGAGACCCAAAGGACAAAAGAGGACAAGTCAAAGGGATGCAGGGAAATCCCAGCAAGGAGCAAAGAAAACCAAGCCGAGTGACACGGCAGCACGAGTGTTTACTCTGCGCAGAAGGACCCGGATGTCCTAAGGGCCAGCTGCACAGCTCACAGCTGTGGTAGACGCCCTTACACTGTACCCCAGGCAGCCCTGTCCTGCTCATCACCTGGTTCCAAAGACACGGTTCCTTGTTTCTCCTCTCAGTCCAGTTCTTACAGACATTCAGCTGAATGGGAAAAGGTGCTTCACCTGGTTGTCACGACATCCAAATGTCAACGCCCACCACATTGGGTGCCAGTGAATCTCGGTGCACGGGCAGGACCAAAAGAGCTTCGAGGGGGCTGCCAACACACACGTCTCTCACAGACACTCTTCTTACCAGTATGTCAGCACCAGAATGAGCTATCTGTTGTTTTTCTATTACACCTAACTACGTGTCTTGAAGTAAATAACAGTTACTGACAAGACACCAGGAAGAAATATTTTCAGTAGTAGCATTCAAGTGCTATATGTAAAAATGTTGACACAAACATCTAGAGGCTATTTATACAAATAATTTATTTCCGCAAGGGAAGGTGCATTACTGGTGACAGTACGACTGATTTATTCCATTTGACTGTAAT
The DNA here is from genome assembly GCA_004026965.1 of Petromus typicus. Lineage (NCBI taxonomy): Eukaryota > Metazoa > Chordata > Mammalia > Rodentia > Petromuridae > Petromus > Petromus typicus. The sequence continues at coordinate 43,955 of PVIR01008515.1, forward strand.
ATCAAAGTGAATTTTCTAACTTGCTCATCTTCACTTTCCACTCCCTGAAATGATGTATATGTTGTTAATTTTCCAATAAACTCATAAACTTTAACAACACACAAAATGAAGACAAGTGTAAATTCTGCGGTGCCTTTTTAAGTACAGTGTATAACACTCACCAAGAAGAGCTGGCAGCAGAGGCAGCACTGAACTGACAGCCCTCTCGGGCACGTGGGCAGTGTGTGTGGGCGAGTATAAGGTAGGGAACAGAGGTGTGGCCCCTGGGTTCCTGGGGCTCCTCAAAGACCATGGGGTCCTCAGGCTGCACAGCACAGGGATGGTGCAAGACCCCAAGAACAGCCTGGAAAGGCTCCCATCTCAGTCTCTTTCTCAACAGCCCTGCCCTCACAGAGAAGACAAGCCTCAGCCAAACCTCACAACTAAGAGCTGAGTTCTGGGAGTGTGCACAGGTGCTGGAGAGACCAAGAGAAGCCCTCCCAAAGGTGAGCAAGCATCCCATGTAAAGAAGGTGCCGGGAGGTTCCACAGTGGCACACAGGCTGCCAGGGGCACACGCCACAGTCCAGTCCACAGCACTGGCTTTGATGAGCTGCTGCCACTCCCAGCTCCCACCTCACATGAACAAGGCTGCTAGCTTGGAGTAGGGCTGATGCAGAGCCCTGCCCAACTGGCCAAAAGCATGACTCACCAAAGGCGCCTGGGCCTAAGCGCCATCTTGTCAAAACTTGTGTGTCAGCAAGGCATTGTTTCAGGTTGCTCTGGTCAACCACAAGGCAATAATTTTTCTCTCAGCTTTTTTAATTTACTATTTTAACTTGAAAATCGGACCTAAAAATAGAAGATGTACATGTTAATGTGACATTGGGCACTAATAATTTTTAAAAATTCAAACTTAGAAAAGCATTGGTCCAGGGATTTAGCTCAGTGGTTCTGGCATCTGCTTGGCAAGCACAAGGTCCCAAATTTGATCCCCTGTAACCACGTACCACAATGCTGGGCATTGTTACTCAAACCTGTAAGCATAGCACTCAGAAAACCATATACCACAGTGCCAGGCGCGGTGGCTCACCCCTGTAATCCCAGCACTTAGGAGGCACAGGCAAGAAGATTCCTGTGAGTTCGAGGCTGACCTGAGCTACATAGTGAGTTTAGGACCAGAACTACAAAGCAAGACCCTATCTTAAAAAAAAAAAAAAAATTAGAAAAACATTTTAGTAAGTAGCTCCTCAGAGCCAAAGAAATGAAACAGTTAACTTAAGTCTTACACTTTCCTCCCTGTAAAATGAGTAGTTAGCAAGAGGCTCATGGTCTCAGAATGAATTCTCTAGAAAGGACGGACAGAAGGGAAGGATGCATATTCCGTGAAAGAAACACCGGTCTGAGAACTTGTAAGGCCCAGGAACCTGCCACACATGAAGGCAATGATGGAGCAGAAACATCATGCTTCAAAGCAGGATTAATGTATATAAAACATCAACACCAACTTGTAAGAGATGTGCAGTCTCATAATCTTCTAAGGAATTCTTGAGGCCCAGCTGCAAAGTGACCCTAAAAATGCAGCAAGAGGCCGGGGAGTTAGCTCAAGTGGTACTGCACTTACTTTACAAGTACAAGGGCCCAACTTCAATCTCTAGCACCACAAAAAAAAAAAAAGATGCAGTAAAGAGAGTCAAAGGAGGCCCTGTGTTCCTATCCTGGGGGATAGGGGACCGTGTGGTCCTGTCCTGGGGGATCGAAGGGGTGAGCATTCAAAAGTCACACAAACTATCCTGTGACACAGCAATCCCACTGCAGTGTGTCACCCAGGGAACTGACGGGTCTCAGTCAAGCACATGCATCTCTACATCCAATGGGCAGACCCCAGCTGCAGAGAGCACTCGGGCACCTGCCAATAGCAGGTGGGCAGAGTGAGGCAGTCCTCACACTGGAAGAACACTGTTCTTCATGCTGCAACCACGAAACAAGCCAGTCACAAAAGGCCCAACACCGTACAAACGTGGTGCTCACGTGAGCTCCCTGGAAGAGAGAAACACAGAGGCAGGGAGCGACCTGGAGCAGCCAGGTCTGTCTGGATGGGGTAACAGCAGCTCTCAGGCAGACAGAGGTGATGGCTGTACAACAGTGGACACGATGCCACACGACGATATGCATAGAAGTGATTAAAATGCCTAATTCTCACATATTACAGATTCCTACCTCAATTTTTTTTTAAATAAAGCAATATATCAAATTCTATTGAATCTTAAACTTTAAGATTATGTTTGGTAAGCAAATTACATTGAAGTAAGATTGAGAAAAAGAAAAAGCATCCCTTCAATCACACTTCTAAAAAGCAGTGTCATTTCCCATTCTGCACAGCCCTGACAGACTCACTGTGATCTGTCCCCGATACTCACTCAAAGGCACCAGAGAGCCACCAGGCCAGCAGCAAAGCCAAAGATGCTTGTGACCAACTCCACCATCTTACAAATAGGGAGGTGAGTCAGTTAAAACCACACAGAGGTTAAAAGCTAAACCCTGAGAGGCAAGGGCTGCCCGGTCCCCCAGGCCCAGCCACGCACCTGGACACTGAGGTTCCAGGCCTGTGGTACAGGGTCAGGACAGGGGGCCTTGAGCAACAGTGGGGACAGCACAGCAGGGCACGACAGCCCTCACCAAGTCCTGGCAGACTCCCACCGAGGGATGTAGCAGCCACATTACTGCAGCACCGCCTGGGGAAAAAGGCTCCTCCACTGTTGACTCTGGCTTGGGGATGTTCCCCAGGGCCCTGCCAAACCACTTTCCCAGACATGCTGCCCCCCAGGAGCCTCCGGTCTCCCACCACAACACACCCCTGGGACCCAATGGGGCCTTCTGGCCTTCAGTTCCTCCCACCCCTCTTGCAGTCATCTCCTGAAGGAAATTCTCCCGGGTATAATCCTATCAAAAGATGAGAAGGACACAACAGTACCACCTGTATGTGCAGAGCTCTATAACTGGAACCTCCACCAAAACAACACCAAACTAGCTTCGGCTGCCAGGGCCAACTTTTGCAAAGCCCCAGATTCTAGACCAAAACTTAGAGCAAAACTTAGGCAATGTTCTATGCAGGGGAAAAGAGGCTGGTGCATTCAGCACTTAGGGACAGCTCTGTCAGGTCACTGACTGTTGTTGAGACTCAGAGCTGACTTGAGACCATACATAAGACACTCTACAAAGGCACTGTGGAGCTACCTCAAAGCCATGGGTGGCTTCACATAACATAGAGCTATAACCTGTGGACATCCAGGAGTTACCATATCATGATATTCAAATTATTCAGCTTTCATTAAAAAAAACTTCAAGGAATCCAAAAAAAAAAAATCAAAGTATGCCCATTCACAGGAAGACAAGAGCCAACAAAAATCACACCAGAGGAAGGCCAGACACTGGACTTCCCAAACTTCAAATCAACAGCCTTGAAGCATGCTCAAGGAGCTAAAGGGCATCTGGGAAAGTACAAAATGTCAGTAAGGAGACAGAAGTGATGACAAAAGAATCTAAATGGACACTGGAGTTGAAAAGCCAGTAGCTGAACAGGAAAGATTACTGAAAGGGGTCTGACAGCCAGATTTGTCCAGGCAGAAAAAAATAGTGAATTTAAGGTAGGACAACTGAAATTACTCATGTAAGGTACCAAATAGGAAAGGCTAAAGAAAGTTAAAAGACATCAATCAATACATATCAGGATTCCAGGGAAGAGGACCAGAGCCGGGAAGATGTCTGCAGAAGTAACCACTGAAGGGTGAGGGATTTAGCTCAGTGTTTCCAGTGTCTGCCTGGCAAGCACAAGGTCCCGAGTTTGATCCTGGGTGACCACATACCATAATGCCAGGTGTGGCAGCTCACACCTGTAATCCCAGCACTTGGGAAGCAGACATAGGAGGATTGCTGTGAGTTCAAGGCCAGCCTGGGCTACACAATGAGTTCCGGGCCAGTCTGAACTACAAAGCGAGATCCTGTCTCAAAAAAAAAAGAAAGAAGTAACCAGTGAAGACAGCCTTGGGATGATGAAAGATGGGGAGAGAAAACTCAGGAAGCTCGAAGCAACACTAAGCACTAGTTAATTTTCAAATCAGTATGTGAAACTCTCCATCAAAGGCAGACAACATGGAAGAAAAAGGGGCTGTACCAAAAGTCCAAAAAGATAAGAACACTGGACGTCAAATACCAAATTCATAAATGCAAAATTATCAACATGTCCATACTTAACCAAACATTACAGAAGAAACACTGTTGCCTGTCATCTGCAAAACGGAAAACTTGTGGCCCTACTCATGCTCAGCAGCCCCTGGCACACCCTCACCTGCAGGAGCTTAGACAGGTCCACAGAAAGACTGGGCAGATCAAACCAGGGCTAGGCAAGGGCTCTCACCACAGGCTCCCACCACACCAAAGCCTGGGGCCCTCTGCTAGTAGTCTTCACGGAGGACATGGCTTGTTACCCACTGGAGCAAACCCCAAGATGGCACAGCACACCGGCAATGCAAAGAGGTATATGTGCACAGACAACATGTGCAGAAACCTTAAGAAGTCGTCCCAAGACAAGAAGACGCTTCTTTTCTGACCACCCTCAGTTGGGTGAGGCTGTTCTTAAAAGCTGAGAGAAAGAATCCAGACTACCTTCCAGACAAACATCAACAGGCACCTTCTGGTGTTACTTCTTCCCCTTTCAACTGGCCGTGTCCTGCAGAAAGGACACAGTTCCACAGAAAGTTGCCACAGCCCATGCTAACACCCATCTGCCTCACCCACACCCTCTAGGACATGAACCTGCATGCTAGTGGCATCACATCAACACCCAGCTCCTAGGCCATGTCCTCTGGCACAAACCCGCATGCTACTCACCATCACGCCATCAACACCTGTCCTCCCTGATCATTTCTTCTGAGATACAAATGTACGTGAGATACAAACTTCATGCTAACAGCACTCGCCCTCCTAGACCATGTCCACTAGGACAGAGCCCCACATGCTGGTGGACACCTACGTGTCTGCACCACATCTTGCCATCACCATCTACAGTGACAGAAAACTGCCTCAGCCCCTTGGCCAATGGAGCACAGAAGCTGTGCAGCACATGACCACCCTCAGGGGACAGCAAAAGGTCTAACACAGAAACACAGAAGTGCAAAGTACACTGCACACACACATGAGTGTCAGCACCACCTCCCGAGCCAGAGGTCACTCCTGACGTGACATTCTCTTGTCAGGTCTGTCCAGGCTCCGTCAGGTACAGGGTGAGAGTGGCGAGGGACTCTGCTTGTGGGGAGAGTAGCAGACCCCAAGAAGGCCATTGGCTGGTTTATTCCATGTCAGATTTCACAGCTCAAACCACAGGAAGACACTGTCCCATTACAGAAGCAGCACTCACATGCTTCCACTTCAGCTACTGGGGATCAGTGATGGCAGCCGACGCCTCGAGACAAGAATGTGTGCTGGGAAAGAGATCTGATGGGCAGCACAGGCCAAGAGCTGGAAGCCATGTGAAACCATATTTCGGGTACATCTACTCCTGATCCTCGGGCTGAACTGTTTTTTTGGTTTTTTTTCAAAAGGCAAATTTTATTTGTACTTAAAAACAGTAGTTAAAATGCTGCCAGCAGGATCCCAGTACCACAGTTCACCAGAATCACAGGGAAGAGCTCCCTGTCTCCAAAGAATCCTGGAGAGTGCTCTCTGAGCCAGTCCCCCACAGGCCCACGTCCAGGCCTCTCTGCAGCATCTCTTGGTATCTGTGATGGTTTTTGGTACACAGGCCCTCACCGTCCCTGCAAACTTCCATCCCTCCTGGCCATGCCCAAGACCCATCCCCACCAACTGTGAACAGAGGCACATAGCCCCAGCCCGACAGCTCCCTGGACTGTCAGGCCCTCAACATGTCCACCCTGCCCTGTCCTCAGGCCGTAGGCTCAGCACCATGGCACCCCTGCAAAGTTTCCCCAGTCCTTCACCCGACTCCCCCACTCTCCACGGGCTGGAGCCTCACCTAACAGTGGGCCACTGTCACTGCAGGTAACGCAAGACAAACCTAGATGGGACAGACACAATGGAGACATCAGGTGCTGCAGTTGCAAGAGCCCTCAACTGCAATAGATCGGGGCAAGGCAGTCAGAGGTCAGCACATGCAGCACATGGGGCTGTGGCCATGCATCCCACCATGGCCAGGAGCAAGAAGTACACAGGCCACATGGCAAACCTTCCATGTAACTTGTGCATTCACAGCCAGGCACAGGGAGACAGATCAGAGGCCCTGCCACGTCACAGCACAGGGAACATGGGTCCACACATTTTGCTACTCACCCTCTGGGAGTCGTGATGGAAGCAGCAGGCCTCGTCGGCCCAGTTCTGCCAGGGCCAGACACCCACCGTGCCATGCCTTGTCCGTCTCCTGAAAACTGAGACCAGAGTTCTCGTGTCAGTTCTTCATCTGAAACCTAGACCTCAGCAAGGAACACGGGTAGTGCCGGGGAGCCTTAGGGGACCCTTACTTCACAGCTGAACAAATAAAACACTCTAACTCGACACAGGACAGCCACTGAGGCACGGCTTCTCTTCAGATCTCCCGTAATGCAGAGAGCCGAGACCCAGGCCCAATGCCAGCCCTGAATGGCGTCACCTGGACAGGCCACGGCAGTATGCTTCAGCTGCCCTGCACACACCATGACCTGGCTCCATCACAAGAGCTAAGATGCTCACAGCCAGGACCTGCCCAGGATCCCGTCCACACACACCATGGCAACCGACACGGAGCAAGAAGCCTCCTTTAAGAGCCACCCATTGTTTATTGAGTCATTAAATTCAAGATTAAAAAATAAGAATGAAAGAGTACTTTACACTTTTTTTAATAGACTATTTTTTTTCTGCACCAGGGATCGAACTCAAAACTTTGAACCTCTCAGGCAAGCACTGTGCCACTGAGCTAAATCCTCTCCGCTTTAAATATATTTTCTTTTCTTATAAAAGATAGGGTTTTTCTATACTTGCAGACTGACCCTAAACTCCTACATTCAAGCAATCCTCCTGTCTCAGCCTACCAGAGCATTCTAATTACAAGCATGGGGCAACTAGTCCTGGCTAATAATATAGGCTCTTCATGAATACTTATAATACCAATTAATCACCTCAGAAGTAATATTCAGGGCCAGAGATTTAGCTCAGTGGTTCCGGTGCCTGCAAGTGCATGGTCTTGAGTTCGACCCCTGGTAACCACATACCACAATGCCTGGCATGGTGACTCAGACCTGTAATCCCAGCACTCGGGAAGCCAAAGAAAGTAATATTCAATGTTTAATAAGAACGTCCCTGAAGTGGCTTAGAAGCTCTCTTCAGGATATGGCCTGTCATCCTCATTAGTGTGAGTAACTGAGAAGCAGTTTCCACTGCTTCTGAAGTTTCCACACTTTGCCGTCAATACAAATATGAAAGTTCGTATTGCCACAAGGCAAAACAATCTGTAAGACTTCTACCAATTCTGATCACACTCACTGAACAGCAGAGGCATGCAGAGCTGGCAAGGCTGTTACCAGCAGCAACATCCACAGGGCTGCTGGGACAGGAGCAGGTGCTGGGGCCGCCCAAGCCATGAGCATGTCCAGAGTAACTCAAACACAGTTTGAGGGATGCACAGAGCTGGGGAGTAGACCCAGGGCCTTCACTCTGAGCTCCAGGCCCAGGACATTTTTTATTTTGAGACAGAGTCTCACTAAGTTGCCAAGCTGCCCAGACAGGGCTTGAGCTTTCAATCCTGCCTCAGGCTCCCAGAGTGCTGAGGTTACAGGTGTGCAGCATCATGCCTAGCTCAAGTACAACTTTATTAATTTCCATATATTCTATTAAGCATCTGCCCAAAGGCAACATGACCATTTCCAAAATTAATGTCAGCTCTGTGTCCCTTCAGATCTTCCATAGAGACAGACGCTTTAAACTTTTCATAAGGATTTATTAATAACTGAGTGAATTTCATATCAATGCTATACTGACTCAAATAAAGGACAGCCAAGGTCTGTCGGGTCCATGTCCATTTCTAAACGTGTGCTTATCATGGCTCCCTAACCAGGGACTAACGGGAGACACCATCAACAGGAGCTGCTGATGGTGAGCTCTCACTCAGACTGAAGCCCAGTGCAAGGCAGGAACACACAGGACCCAGAAACAAGGGCACAGCCATGGAAGGGCCACACAGAGGCAGGAAGGAACGGGAGGCAGAGGCCTCTGCACTACGCCCTGCATGCTGCTCTAAGCTGAGGAACAGGAATCAAGACCAAGAAGTCTACTCCCAGAGTCAGAACTGAGCCACAAAAGTGGAATTCACAAATTGAAATAACAAGAAAAACAAAGAAGCATTGGAAGATTAAAGTAGCCAAGATGACTGACACTATATGAGATTCAGGCCAGAGGAAGGAGTACCCACAGGAGCGGCACACACCAGCATGCTGAGAGCCCCGCAGAGAACAGCTCCAAGAAGGGCTAAGCAAAACAACAGCTTTGGAACAAGAGGGCACACAGATCACCACAGGAAAGAAAGGAGTGATGCCAAGTGCCTGAGCAAATGGCCACTCCGACGGTGTAGGCAAGGCAGCTGGAGGACGGGGCCCCACCTTGTCCATGACCCCCAAGACCAGCCTTCCACATCTCTGCTCTTTTGGAGAACAGGAAGCCCAGGCTGTCCACTGGCTGGCACCCAAGGAGCTCAGAACAGGGCCACCGGGCGTGCCAGCGGGAACTCCAAGGATGAGCCTAAAACAAGCCTGCAGAAACACGAGAAGACAAACTGTGCACTCTCTCTAGCCCACGCACTCCAAAAGGTAACCCCAGCAAGCAGCATGTCCCTTCTTCTCCATGCAGCATTATTTCGAAGGAGATGACCAGCGTGTGACATATCATTCCCTGCAGTCCACGGCTGTCACTGAGCTGCCTGAGGCTAACTGGAGGAGAGACCTGCTGCGGCAGGCAGACGGCAGGGCTGCTAGTGGAGCACCTCTGGCCACTGACATCACACCGAACAACCAAAGTGCTGACAGCACACTTTTGAGGCAGAGTCCCAGCCGTGCAGAGACAGGCCCAGACAACAGTGCCGGCCGATGGAAAGCCAGCACCAAGCAGGGTTCTGAACAAAGGACTGCCACTTCTCAATCTCTACCTCAGAAGGTACGGGGACAAACAGGCCCAAGTGTATGTGGCAGATCTGCAGCCCCAGTTCCCACCCACCCACCTCACCATCCCCACTCTCCACAGAATTCTCTAAGAGCCACATTTACACTGAGATTCACTAAAACTCACTCCAACTTTAAGCTCAGGCCAGTCTCAGCAGCCAGTTGGGGCAGAGGCAGCACTAGGCAGACCCAGAACAGGCCTCACCACCCCGACAGTGCCGGCAGCCAGCATGGACCAGAGCAGACTCGCTGCTTTCCTGGCTGCAGGACAACAGTCCTAACCACTGCACAGTTGTCCAGAGGCAACCGGAGTCCACAAAGTAACTCAGCAAGAGAACCCTGGAGTCCTACAAATGACACACTGAAAACAAATGGAACCAGAACAAAGACAAGAGCCTCTGTCACAGAGCCAGGAGTGAAGAGCCACTTAACAGGATGAGGGGAGGAGCCTCCACCACAAGGCTAAAGACAAGGACCTACCTGAGACAGTCCAGCACAGATCCAACTACATCATCTGCCAGGTCTCGGGGAAGCCGTCCTGCCATTCTGCCGATTCTGGGGAGAAAAGGGACAGCTGTTGGGCCAGCATCCCAGCAAAGGACACACGCTACGTGGGGAGGACACAGGGAAGCCCCCCACACAGTGTTCAGCTACCATCAGTCACCATGATAGATGGGGCGCAGCATGAGGGCAAGTGGATGCTGCAGGCCACCACCAGTGGCAAATAGCAGCCAGGCACATGCTGAGGGGCTCAGCTCAGGCTCTCCTGACAGCCAGGACATGAGATGCTGGCCCCACAAGGAGGAGGCCAGGTCTGGACACATGCAGAAGGGTCTCCCTTGTATCCGTGTTGAGGCTCACACTCAACCCCACCCAGCAGGCCAAGAGGCCTCCAATCTGATGCTGAGGGAAGAAGCAAAGAAGGTCTGGACTCCAGGCAAAGCTACCAGTTCAGGGACCCCAGGAACCATGGGCCACAGTGCCCCCAATCTGGCCACTTGCCAGCCCTTCACCTTCTCCACCTAACACCCACTCTGTATGAACACCATCTCTTCACAGCCCATCATCCCCCAAAATTTATGCTCAGTCATCATCTTAGAAACTTTAAAACCTGATAAGATTTATGTTGTTCTTAACTCCAATATAGTTTGTAAGGGCTGAAGGGGACACCCAGCCTCACCGCTCCCCGGCTGGCACTTACCCTTTGGCTGCAGACCAGCGCACCACTGTGTCTCTGTCCTTCAGCCCCACCAGCAGCTGCTCTGCAAGAGGAGGACCCAGTCATTGGCCTTGCTAAGGTCTGGATCCTCTGTGAACACTCATACCCAACACAGTGCTCCAACCAATACCCTGCAGAGAGCGGGGCTAGAATCTTAATTAGGAAAACAAGAAAAGAGCAGCTCCCACCCGTTTTGAAACAACACAGAAAGCCCATCTTCATTGCTGCTCCCAATACACAGGTCCAGCACACCAGAGGGTCATCAGGGGTGGTGGCCTCCACAGAGGAAAGTCAAGACCCAGAACCTCCCAAGCTGGCTGGGGAAGCTCCCCAAGGAAACTGTCTGCCAGGGTCCATGAAGGTCTGCCCTTCCAGCCACCAGCCCCACAGGCTGCTGGAAGGCAATCTGGCATCAGCAGCACCCAAATCCTAGCCAGAGGGCTATAAGCAGCCCCAGGTCAGCCTGATGTGGAGAAATAGCTACAAGGGAGTTCATCAGCGCAAGGGTGCCTGGAGCAGTCAGAGGGGACTCAGCCTGGAGCAGTGGAGTGCCAAGTGGCTTTGAGAGGCCCAAGGCAGACACGTTACAGCACCAAGAAAGGGCAGAGGGAAAGGCATCCGGATGAAAGGCAAGGTGTGAAGAGCTAAAGCAGTATGCAGAGCTGCCATGGTGGCCAACACAGGGTGCACACTGCATGTGTAGCCCACACGAGGGAGAAACCACCCCAATGGGAGCCGAGTGCATATAAGCAGAAGGGACACAGCAGAAAGTCAGCCTGGTCCTGCCCCTCCTAGCCAGGATAGAGGTCCCCACAAGGAAGCGGGGGCAGGCAGTCAGAAAGGAGAGTGGGCAAGAGCAGCCAAAGTCAGCCGTAGACAAAGGTACGCAGCTTCCATGGTGACAACCTGCTCTGAAAAGACAAGGCTAAAGAGGCTCAAGGTTCACCTCAGGAACTTGTGGCTAACGGGCTGAGTGAGCTGGGACCTGAGCCCCAGAGCCCTGCCTCAGTGGGGCTGCCACTTCCCTAGGTACCCAAGATGAAGATCACGGGAGCTGTGTATGAGAGGAGGGACTGCAGGGATGTCTGCGACCATCAAAGGGACAGAATGGCGCTTTGTGCTCATCGCAGGAAAGAAGGGGAGGGCATTACAGAAGGGAGGCCCTCACGGAGCATGCATGAGGCTTACCACTGCCCACCTACCTATGACACTCTCCACCCCTTCTGGGACATCGTAGTCCTCATCTCCATCAGACGTCACCACAGGAAGCTTCTGCTCACTCTGAGCTGAGGCACAGAGCTGCAAGTTAGCAGCCAAGGATCGGGAGCCACGCTGATACCTGTGTAGACCACGGCATACTCAGATCAGCCGCCACGCTACAACTCGTGAGTCCACATCTTGCAGACAAAGTCTGCAATTCAGTATCACTCTGTACCACACAGGCTCCTGTGGGGATCCCTCATGCTGTCCAGAGACAGGAGGGGCAGCAGGGAGACTGAAGCGTTGCCACAGAGTCAGCCCGAGCCACAGACAGGCATCTGGATGCAGCTGGTGGCCTTGCTGCTGTCACGTCACACGGTGGAAGGCAAGGACAAGCCCTGCAACAGGTGTTCGGGCAGACGTGCAGCCCACCCCACTCACATCGGGCAGGTTCACCCTCCCTGCAGCAGGGCCCACCTCACCTGCCCACCACGATTCTGCTCTACACAAGACAGGAAGCCCTTACACACAGGCCCAGTTCTCACCCAGGGCAGCTGGCACCTCCTCCCGGGATGCACATGTAGGGCCCCACTGCACACCACATGGCCACATAACTCTGCAGAGTGTCTGGAGGGGTGGAGAGCCACCGAGAGTACACGACTGGGGCAGGGCAGGCCCAGAAACGCCACTGCCCCCAGGACACACAGCCTGCTGCCCTCGTACTCAGGACCTTGTCCTGGTGCATCTGGGTGCAGGAGGGGGCACAGCAGACAGGTAGCACAAGGCCTCAGGGGGGCCTTTTCTGGTCAGCTGAGGATTTGAGCAAAACAAACGACCGGCCCTCTGGAAGGAAAGAGGAGAACTCCCTTCTGTCGGGCCTGCCGTGGGCCTCGCCAGCCTGCCACACCACTGCAGACCTCAAGTCTCACCTACTCCATGGCCATGTGGGTTAGCTCCCCA